>KN477175.1:29120-45289 GCA_000787095.1 Periophthalmodon schlosseri | reverse complement strand
TTATGTGTGTGTGTACATATATATTACATATATATTATTTATATATATAAGCCTTTATTTTGAAGATTTGATTTTTCAGTCATTTCATAGACACTTTTCTGCCTTCTATACATACCATACATATTGCATACAGTATTATGTAGTAGGCGTCTTTGAATAGCGCCAGTGTCCCTGCAGAATAAGAGAAATGAACTGTGAAGATGCCGTTTCATATGCATACTTTTATCTATCATCTCTCCAGCACATCTTCATCACTGTCCTCCTCCTCTTCCTCACTGTCTTCACTTACATAAAATGTCAGTGTGAGGCTTCTCTGTGTGGGCCGCTCTGTGGAGGAGGGCTGTGCCACTTCAAGAACCCCAGTAACCTCACTAACCCTTCTGATGGCCTGCTTAGTACATGTCAAAGTACTATTTATCAACCACCTCCACTGGTGTACACATAATACTGCATATTTTACACTTGCACTGGGGTTTCTTATCTGTTATGTTAAATGCATAAGTATCATTGTAGCACTGTTCATAGGGTGTACATGTGGTATACATGTGGTACATTTCTATACGAGACAATAGAGTGAATTATTGGTGCCATTTCTGTTTGCCACAGTTACCCATCTAAGGAGGTTCTGTTGTGTTTGCATTTGTTTGGATTTGTTGGGCAGAACAATTCTTTATTTTCTTCTTTATACACTTCAGAAAAGAAAGTGTATTGTAACAATTTTCAAATTACTTTTCCCTTGCACGTTGTTGTTCATGGCTATTTTCTATAGCTTGGAGGCTTATGTTATACCTTTTGACAGTTTGGTGTTTTTTCAGAACAGCGAATCCCAATTCCCCATAAAAAACACGTCTGTACTTAGAAACGGCATCTTCAGTGGTTATAGTTCACCAACTTATTTGGTTGAATTTTATTTTTAAAATACAAGACTATTTCTTGTCAAGGGACTGAGTTTAGTCTCACGAACCCTTTGCAGTTGTTCTTGTTATAAATTGACTTTTAATTTAGGAGTGAAAGGTTGTTTCTTTGGAGCATTACTGCCACATTATGACACAGATGTGGGTAAGTGATAAGTTACAGAGCACTCCTGGTTTGAGTATGTGTCAGCTGTGGTCCCAAGGAGACGGCGTGCCGCTCCAGATGAAGACAGACTGTTTCTATATAACCTGGAGGATTGGATTAGGATCAGCACTTAACAAATGAACAACATCCTTCATACTAATCTGTGAGCTGTCACACAGGGACCATCCAGCAGCAGATCAGCTTACTGCTAATGACACGCCCACTCTGGATTTCAACCCACAATTACAAGGACTCCACAGTGTCTAGGAGAGGTGTGAAGTAAAGGGGGCACTTTGACTCAACATTAGCTTAACTTTTCAAAGAGAGTATATTCGCTTTTTTCTCTGTAATGATGAGTAGTGGAATGACGTGAGATTGGAAACCGATGGAAGGTTTGGCACAGTTGGGAACGTGAATCATTCCTTAAACCTTGATTTGGACTGTACTATCACACGAAAAAGAAAACATTATACAAGTGCTATACAAGTAGCACTTATGAGTTCTGAAATGACAGTTTTGTAGCAGCAGTCGTCTTTTTACTAGCAGTAAAAGTGGTTGTTGCATTTTATTTTTATAGTGAAAAAAAACTAATTTGCGCAGCCCATTCTAAAGTCAGTCAAGTACTTTTTGTTTTTGTTTTGTACTTGAATAATTCTGTTGAGTTTTTCTTCAGATTTTAAAGTACGCTCCAAAGTTTGTCCAAATTTGAACTTAATCTCCACCCAAAGTCATTCACAAAGTTGTTTTTATGCTTATGTTTATTTCTCTTTGCCTTTGGTAATTAATTTAAAGCACTTAGCTGCAGAGCAAAATCAATCAGCGCATCCTGAGTCATCACACAAATTCATGCAAAATCATTCACAGGCGAATGACGAAGAGGAGACGTCTTCCTCTCCTCTGTCACTGGAGGCTAACGCTGCTCTCGATCTGTCCTTCTCAGCCTTCCTCCAAGCCCCGCCCATGACCCGCAAAGTTCTCACAAGTGACCATGTCCATTTCTCCTTGTATATTTAGAATAGTTTACTTGCTCTGAAGTAGTATGAAGTAGTAGTATGAAGTAGTAGTATGAAGTAGTGTACCCAGGTATGTGCCATGTCTCTGTTGTAATGTTTGTCAGACATGTCTCTACCTTCTATTTACCTGTGCCCCTTAAACCCAACCTCCCAATAACATTTCAGTTCTACATCTGCTGTTAACTACCTCCCAACCACAAGGTGGCTCCAGGAGAACTCACTTTTAAATGTTACGTTTATACAGTTAGTGGTCTGTCCTTTTTTCTGAAAAGGTTTAGATGTTTGGCCGAGTAGTGCTCTGTATATTTAAATTGTCTGGAGTAACTGTAACAGAAATCATTGTCTGATCTTTGTTAGTTCTTCTGTCTGGCAAATGAAATTGAGATGTATCCTGCAGCGCCACAGACACTAACTCCCAGTTCCATAAGAATTTCATAAAGCCTTTGTTGCATCCAGATTAATTTGCTAATCACGACAGCATATATTTACATTCAGGATAGTATGTGTCCAAAAGGAAGATAAATGAGGTATGTTGAAATCGTTATTTGTCCTAATGTATATACTGCCCACAACTAACCCTCCAAAGCTGCCAGAAGAGATAAGGAGAGTGTGAGACGTGCTCTTGAGCAAAAAACTGCACTAGTGCAGTTTAACACTTTTCTAAATTGGATTTAAACTGCACTCAAAGTGGACATTCGTACAGGGGTCAAAGGTCGCACATGTCACTGTTTGTCACTGCAAAGTAATCCTGGACACAACCTAAACACACACATGGCTTATAACTCAGTTGGGCACATTTGGCCTTAAAACCAAAGATATTCCTGAAATGTATGGAGCCAGTCTGGTCTGTTCTGGTCTGTTCTGGTCTGTTCTGGTCTGTTCTGGTCTGTTTTGGTCTGTTTTGGTCTGGTCTGTTCTAGTCTGTTCTGGCCTGTTCTTGTCTGGTCTGTTCTGGTCTGTTTTGTTCTGGCCTGTTCTAGTCTGTTCTGGTCTGTTCTGGTCTGTTCTGGTCTGTTCTGGTCTGCTCTGGTCTGGTCTTGCGTTTACATTACACACAGCAGCGTGGCTATGACATTCTGTGATTGATTATTTGATTGGTTGCCTTGTGGTTGCGGTGCCTTTTGGCTTTTATAAATCAAGTAGTTTGATTCACTTTCAAAGGCTGTTTTAAATTTTAACTGCGAAATAATACCTTAAAAGTCATACATCTCTCTCTCTGTACAGATGTAATGGTGTGTTCAGACAGACATGCAGAGTTTATGGGGGCCTTGCGCTGGACGTTTCACTTTGATTTTGTGTCTTGAGCGTTCACGCCCCCGGGCCGCAGACGACAGACCTGAAAAAGCTGAACTTCTGGCGAACTTTGCTGCGTGTCAAGGTGTTTCTCGGGTCTGCACACAAATGCAAAGCAAGTTGTATCTCCATGGAGACAAGAGGGTGGTGAATAACCTATACTATACAAGTTACATAGTGCGCCTTTAACGCTGCAGTTGCGCCATTGTGTAAACCCGACACTATAGATTTTGTCTTTCATCTTTGCCCCCTTCACTTGAGATGGCTCTGACCTGTTTTACTCACGCAGATTGGCAGGACTCTTAAGGACTGGCTTAATGACTGACTCTTGGCCGACCTTGTGTTCTGAACTTTGCTTTTGAGCTTCAATCGCTGCTCGTCAATTTCTATGTTAATGAACACTAGGGGCGATAGGGAGGGACGGGCAGGAGGCTATTGTTTTCTCACTGTGAAGTTTGTGAAGTAACCTTGTATTATTAAAACAAATGACATATGCTTTTTACATAATTCCATTTAACCGCTGCTTTGTCCAATCCACCAGTTAAGTCTTTCAGGGTCACCATTTTCCGGTCCTGTTTGTCTTTTCAAATCACCCTGTGCTACAATGTTATTTTAATCAATCCAACAGTACACTGCGCACACTGCTACTGAGATCCCTCTATACCACCTTCTCCTTCTCTTTGGAAAATGCTGATCCGGCTCCAGTCTTTTGATTAAAAAGGAAAACCTCAGCTGGGAATAATCGGAAGTGTCCCCTGACGACTCTGCTTCTGATTGGCTGCTTGATGTATAATTCAAGGTTGGACGTGAGGGCTGTAATGAGACTGACTAATGATGTTGATGAGTGAATGAGAACTTAATAATGCACACTGCTTTGACTTGATTTGATGTCTTTTGTGAGGTTAGAGCACGGTGGGTTTCGCCACGTTGTAGTTTAAGTTGGCAGTGACTTCCTGATCCCTTCAGGGGGCTCCAGCATGAAGTCAGTTTAAACATGGCGCTTCATGACGTCTCCACATCTGTGAAAATACACTCATTAATAGTGAGAGATCAGGCATTTCGATTTTTTTGTTATTGCAGTTATTTAGTATTTATTTTTTCCTTTCAGACTTTGTTCAATATTTCAGATTTAACACACACATGTAATTGCTTCTAGGGTTTCAAAGGGTCCTTCAGGAAAGAGACCATTCAGATACTGAAGTACAGAAGAACAGGATCAGCTAAAGATGGATTTCAAAACTAAGTGTCAGTCATCGGAGAGATTATCACAGAGATTATCGGCCATCTGGAGCATCCTCCTGTGATAGTTTTATTTTTTTATTTGCTAATCTGCAATCAATATAGGTTAGGTCACATGAGGCCGCAGGAGTCGATGACCGTAAGAATCTGCTTATTTGTCTGAAAATATTGCATTCAGCATTTGTTATGAAGCATAATGTGGGACTGTTTTTTTTTATAAAGACTGACAAGGACTTTGTTACATTTTTGTATGAAAAGTGCTTTATAAATAAGGTTCAATTGATTGATTGATTGATAATAATAATACAAAATATAATAGATAATAGAAAAATCGACTTAGACAAACTATTGATCCACAAGGGAAATGATCTGGACACAGCGTCTCCCACATCCCAATATAATGTAATAACAAAGAGTAAAAATACAAATGGTGATACTGCATTTAAAATAAGTGGCAAAAATAGCAAGATACTGGGGTCAAATAAGGCAGAATTATACAACTGTATATGTGCAAGTAAAAATAAATATATAGAAATATAGTAAATACAAACTATCTGGGCTGTGTACAAGAGGTGGGTGAGGAGAAACAGTGCCATATGAAATAGTGATTGACATGACATAGGGTTATGTAATACATAAGGGCGAGTTGTTGTACAGTTGTATGGAGTATGGTATGAATGTAGTCCTGTGTCTCTCTCAAATGAAGAACAAAATGTGTGTGTATGTAAATCTTGTTTTGTCTTGTTCTTGTATAATCTTGTGGGATTTCTATTTTGCTCCACCCCTAGTTAAAAGAGTCCATCAGGTTAAAAGATATATGAGATATTTATGAATATTGTTGTCCATGAATAGTTGGAATCTGTTCAAAGTGCATTCAAAGTGCAGTCAGAAGCATTCGTGTTAGAGAGAAGACTGAAATCTGAACTTTAAACTAATCCAAGAATCCCAAACATTTCAGAACATGTTTGTAGAGGTCTGAACTACAGGGTTAGCAACTTTTACGCTGAAAATAAGACCCCATGGACACACAGGGGCATTTCAGAACATGTTTGTAGAGGTCTAAGCTACAGGGTTAGCAGATTTTACACCAAGAATAAGCCCCCATGGAGACACGAGGAGGGCATCTGACACACGGGGGCATTTCAAAACATGTTTATAGAGGTCTAAACTACTGGTTTAGCAGCTTTTATACCGAAAATAAGACCCCATGGAGACACGGGGAGGGCATTTCACACACATGGAGGGCATCTGACACACAGGGGCATTTCAGAACATGTTTGTAGAGGTCTAAACTACAGGGTTAGCAGCTTTTACGCCGAGGATAAGACCCCATGGAGACATGGAGAGGGGGTCTGACACACAGGGAGGGCATCTAACACACAGGGGCATTTCAGAACATGTTTGTAGAGGTCTAAACTACAGAGTTAGCTGTTTGTAGATTAGAATCCAGGATATTTTGTTGTTTGCAAAGGACTTAAAATAATTGCAGTCTTTGCCATTGTTAACTGTAACTATTCAAATTGGGACTTTGATTCAATTGCAAATAATCTTTCAGCCCTACTTCCATGTATAAAAGCAGTATTGTTATTATTCATATGAACCAAACTGGGCATCCAAATACATGTGTAGCTCAAGGCAGTTTGGACATGACATTATTTCTAACCCCGGAGTTGCGCAGGAAAGCTCTTGTATTCCCTGCCAAGGATCCCACTCAGATTGTGTTCTGCTTCTATGTGATTGCAAACCAGTGTATTGTGTTTTCAATATAGTATTTTAATTAGGACTGTCCATTTGTTTTAGCGAAATTCTCACAAGAACATCTTTTTTTCCTTTTTAATTGTTTAAGAACCCTTCTGCACGCTCAAATCTGTGATCATTTCAAGATGATTTGTCGAGGCACTGCGGAGGGACCAATCTAGTTCCCTGTTGAAATATTTAGCACTACTCAGCACGCTTAAAAATTCCAACTGCACAATTCGATAAGTGTTGCTTCCAGTACTAAGCACATTAGCAAGCCAGGGAAACGCACTGGCTGAAAAATATGAAATTTAGCAGTATAGTTAGCTACTTGCTTTTTCCAGCAAGACAAGCATGGTAATTAGATCCTAATTGGCCTCAGTGCAGGGTGTATAATACAGAATATCCATATAACCTGTGTTGTAATTAAACTGTGATGCATCCAAGCATCCCTGGATTGATTTATGTCTTGTTTTTGTTTGTTGTCAATTTCAAACATGTTGGGAAGAAGAGTTGGCATATGAAGCTCTGTGATCTTGCTAAGAGCTAAGCTAGTGAGGTCCTTTGTTTAGATTTGGGCTTGGATTACGCGCTCCTGGTTTGTCGCAGAGGCACAGATGTGTACACCATGAGGAGGATAAATGGCATCATCTCTACAATTACGGGAAGGTCAGAACCCGCCGTCACAGCAACCGCTTGGCATCCGCTATGGAAACGGCTTGGCACCCATAACCTGCAGATTTCATAGACCTGCTATTAGGCAATGGGCATGTATCATTCAGCACGCTCTGGGAAACATCTGCTTGCCGTAACAGGAGGGTGTGAACACTGCTGCGTGTTTGTGTGCGTGCCACGGTAAGATGGATCACAAGCAAACATGCACAAATGGCAAGAACAAGGAAAGACGACAACGAGATTGATATTGTTAGGCAGAAGAAAAGTCAGAAGATGGAGCGGTGAGATATTAGTATAAATTAGTCAAAACTGATTCTAAACGGAGATCAGTGCTTACAGTTTCCCTGAGACACTGAACAAACGCGTTAATGTCTGGACCCGCTGTCAGTAAAGGACTTCCTCCATGTGACAGTGTAGCAGACTGGGCAAGAGTTCAAGACGTCGTAATGAAGAAATGAGAAAAAGTCTGATCAGAACTAATCTCTAGTTTTCTTCTTCCCACTCTTTTTTGATCTTAAATAAGAAAAAAGTACATTAAGTGTAAGTCTACTGGATACATGCGTTCATTAATCTGCTCAAAATAAATAAATAAATTAAATTAAATGAAAATGATGAAAATCTAAGAGCATAGTCATTGTGTTTTTTCATGTGTTACAGTTTTTAAGTATTTTCAGCCCAAGTGCTGATATAACCATGAGGTCAACAGCAGTTATCAAAGACTCGCCTCTTATTGACATGTTGGCATCATGCTATTTCTGTACATTTTTGAAGCTTATCTTCAGCCTACACTCAAATCTGCAGACCTTATTTGTATATATTGATTTGTAATAGGTTTTACAACATATTGATGTGAAGCTAGTTGCTCTTTTGGATGTAACCTCCCCTAATTAGTCTAACCATGCTTTTGATTCACTAAAGGAAAGTACAGCTCGTGACCTTTTGTGGCTTTTTATACACACAGGGCAATAGTTCATCTTGCTATTTTTCTCTGTCAATTTTCGGTCTCCCCTGGGAATGAAAATACACCAGAACCAGATTCTAGTAAACCAGGATGTGTTGAAATGAGATGCAGTTTCTGTGTTGAGTTGTGATTCATCCACACGTGTTGTCACCAGCCGGCGCTGCATGTGCCAGAGAGAAGAGCCAGAGCCAGAGCTCTTTTCTCTGTCGGGCTGTTTGTTACCTGGAGGTATCCCCTGTATCTGAACATGCCCAGGCAGCAGGAGCAGCTGTAGCCACCAGCTCATGGTTTACTATAGTGGTTAGTATCAGATGTGTGTGCTCTTAACCTGGCAGAAGCCAGACTGACAGTTGTAGCACTGATTTGAGTTCTACACATGATCTATCTGGATGGCTCGTGCTGAAAACAATTGAGAAAAGAGGCAATGTCCCAACGAATACTGAAAGTTGATTGGATGAAATGTCACAAAGGCAGAACCAGCAGAGAATTTAAAGTTTTGTTAGGCCAGTTGAGAGAAAAACACATATTCCCCATCCACAAATGCTCAAAGAGCTTCCCTCTGCATGTGTCAGAATAGTCTTTTTGCTAAATTAGACCAGTAGTGCATCCATTGGAGTTGCCATGTTTGTTTTTGCTTATTTGGGTGCTTCATATTTGGCAACAATGCTGCCCTCAGATTGGTTCAGTCTCCGTCCCACTGGTGGGTTCGAGCCCAAAAGCAGACGTGGGAGAGGGACAAGATGGACTCTCATGAGTTTGTAAACTCGCAAATATTGTGAGAATCCATCTTGTTGTGGAAGGTAAGTGAGCTCTTGTTCCCAGACATTATTATGGACATGACTATTTCTTAGTATGCTTTTATCTTTTTATGTTTTCTCCACAATAAATCTCCACTTTCAGTAATTTAAAATGACATCTAATCTAATCTAAACATGAAAGCACAAATACAATTACTGAAAGGCCATTTTATATGCTAAATGTTAGTGTTTTCCCAATTCATGAATTATTAAAGTTCTTCCTTTCAAACCATGTCCTCCATAAACAGTGCAGCAGCCTGGTGTCAAAATGTTCAGCGGGTTCTGAGCCTCATACCATTTACAGGCTAATATGTATTGGTTTGTTTGAATTTAAAACTTAAGAAGGAAAAAAAAACTTGATCTTTCCTAACCCAGGTAACATCTTTCCAACTTGGTCTAAGACAACGAATTAGAACAAAATCTTACATTCCAATTTAAACACTTTTGAAGGTGTTCTGCTATTTTAATGTTCATCGTTTCAAGTTTCTACAAGGCTGTCAAAGAGGTTGATATGTCATTTATCAAACAGAAGGCGTCTGGATGGACAGCACCACAGCAGCAGTAAAAACCTCATGAGTGGGTGGGAGAGGAGATGGATTCTATGAACTGGCAGCAGTTTCTATGGCATTGCTCACCAATATATTCAATGTGAAATATCCACTGTCTGTTCAGCTGTGAGTGACCGTGTGAGACTTTTTAAAAAGAGGAGGAGGCTTTAGTCACTGCTGGAGCTTGTATATTTAACTGTTAAACTATCATCTCCTTTATTTGACATGCAGTATGACATGTTTTATACAATCAGTGTTCTCTCCACCCAAGCCACGGTTGCATCAGTCAATATGCAATTAACTTTACAGCAATAGATTGGATATCTTTGTCATATTTTTACACTGGGCTGCACTCTCCTCAAAGGAACTTGAGTGCTCCACAAATACCGCTGCTGTAAAAAGAGTCTATTCGCTTCTAAGTGTTGAAACATAGCCACATGTGACATGTCTCTCCACCGCTGTACGAGCTCAGTGCTACAGTGTAGGGTGTATTTATAACAAGTGAACAAGTTTAAACACTGAACATCACGTGAGCAGTCGAAACTGTCAGGTATGAAAACAAACTAAACCTTGGTCTGGAAAAATAATCTATTAAAATAAATTTAAACACTTTACTTTCCATTACTGCTCTTCCACATGACGCATCCAGTAGTTTAAGTTCAACTGGTATTGCTGACATCTCATTCAGCTTTTAAGCCATCATCCTTGAGCCATTTGGCGAAGCTGAGAGTAGAATCTATCGTTTTACTCTCCACCTTCTCCGAGGCTCCTCTTGAGTCACACGCGTCTGCAGGAATTCTCTCCCCCTCCGCCACCATTTCAGCGTCAAATCGATGAGTGCAGATACGGCGCGTGTTAGGACCAGCAGAGGACGGTGTGTGGTGCACTAGGACCAGGGAGAGAGGAGGGATAGAGCAAAAACAGAAAGGAGAGAGAGAGAGGCACTGCGCGTCGTGTGCATTTGCAACTACAGAGCGGAGCTGTGGAGGAAACCCCCATCGGATTTGGCCATTATATCCATATATTTCTTTTCGTCATCTCTACAGCGGCGAGTTGGATACGCACCAACAGGAGCGGCTGGGATGGTCCAGCGCACCGGCCCGGATTAGGATTCGATTGTAAAAGTCTGCTGTCACAAATTTGGGTCCATCAATTGACAGCCACTCTTTTCTTAAACACATGCCTTTTTTGATTCGGCAACTTGTGTTTTTTCAATCTTTCTACTCATCATTGTGGTCTCGAGCGCGCAACTGAAATCTGCGTGTAGGAGAGTCGTTGGCGCACTTCTTCAAAGGGACTGTTCTGTTCCGACTGGGATTTTAAACTGGACCGTTTGGCTGAATGGGTGATGCTGCTGAGTTACAGTCTGTTAGTGGCTCGCTTTATCACAAGGTGTTCTGCTTATTGTTGACCTGGAGCTGTGATGTCCAAAGCCTCCCTCGTTGACTAACAAGAGACGTTTTTTGGAATCGAGTTGAAGGTAGGCCAGTTTTTCAGATGTTTTACATAGGGTTTGTCAAAGTTCGGTAACAATTCCGTGTAAATGGACACAGAGTAAAAAAGTCCGAATGGTGATGTTTGGACAGAGAAGTTAAACGGTGCTTAAGACGATTTTATTTTGTCAGCTAAAAACGTTTTCCAAAGACGCACAAAGACCGGACGGATTGTGTTTTACATTAATAGTCGGTAGACGTGTATGTTGTGTAACATTTGACCATTTGTTCATGAGCTCAATCATTGCGAGAGAAGCTGAAGAAGCCCTCTGCAGTGCAGTCTCTCTCTCTCTCACACACACACGCACCGAGCCGCCGGGCTCACTGGAGCTCACTAAGGAGAGGATTTAGATAAAGGTGCAAACCAAGCGGCTGCTCTCCCTGAAGGCAGTCTGCCAGTATAAGCCTTATTATGCGCACGATCCCGCCTTTATACTCCGAATATAGGCTACTGCTTGTACCGAGGCGACGATTTAGCACCGGCTACAATGCACTCGTGTTCATGGGTGCACCACATAACTTCTCCATTTCTCTGAGCGTTCACGTGAAACAACCACTCTCGCTGTTTGATGTGGCTGTCATGTTATCATTACCCCGTCATATGTTTAACTTCACACAGTGACACATGTGCACGTCACGTATGTGGATACTGTACTGTAGTTTCCCACGGGAGCGTGCTGCGCGTTCTGCGGGGCGGAACTGTGCTAAATGCCGACGCATGACGCAGGAATCTGACTGGACGATGATTGATGAGATTTTGAAAAAAACAACCACGTCCCAAATAAAGCGTTCTAACTGTTACGTCTTCCTAAATCGTTTTGTTAAAAGTCTTTTATTGACTTGAACGTGTGCAAGTCTCGTATCGCCTACTGTTAACTACCATCACTGGCCTTGTCGTTAGTTGATGTGCGTTACACTCACGCACTGCTCGTGAAAGCAGTTTTTCCCCACTTTGTCAGGTGACCTATATCCCTTGGTGCTGGCAGGGGCGACATACCCGAGGCCAGCTGGAGGTGAGCCACTTCCCCATTTCACGTTGTTATCCAGCTACAATGAAGCCCAGGCCTAGAGCCTGGTCTGTCACATGCCGGTACAGGTCCGAACTGCCCGGCTGTGGCTGATCATAGAGATGGGATGAAGGGAACTGTCCGTGGTGCTGAATTACACAACCTCCTGAACGGTGTAAATGCGCTGTTGATTTTTCACGTGCAGCGGCATCGATTGTGGGGAAAAGCACGTATTGTGTGGTTATCTATGCAACAGTTTCACATTCGCTGTCCAAATATCCCATTGACAACCCTATCTATTAATATAGTAGTTCTCTCGTGCTATTGTAATTGTGCTTGCAATATTTAATTAGTTTTTTCTGTCTGAGGGAAAAAAACGCAGTAAGCCACAAGAAGCTTTTTTTCCTAAGCTCTAAATATGAATAAGTCCTATATTCAACACACACCTCTTTTAACTGGCTGACCTCATGATTGGGACAACCATTATATGGCACACAGCGCTCACTGTTCAAAAGCGCACAGACCCTATAGAGCCATGTAAAAAGCAGATTAACCCTGTGGGAGTCATAGGCCACTGTTTGCAGACCTTTGTGGCCATTGAGCACAGTCTTGTCCAGCGCAGCTCCATAAATCATGTGCTTTGTGTGTTTCGGTCTGAAAGGGAGTGCTGCTGGACTGTCCGCTTGTATCTTGTGTTGGTGATGAATGATAAGTGTGTTTTCCTCTACTGATTGAATTAGTCCAATCCTCAGACCCCTCACTTTTCCAAGCAGCACTCCAGGCCACTCCTGCGGCGCAGTGTATCAATAAACGGGTGGATGAAGTGTGCGTGGTGGTGGCGGTGTGGGGACAGCCGGTGTGAGGCGGGGGACATGCTCAGGGAGAGCCCGCTGATCACACAGCAGATTGGAGCCCTGAGTGTGAGCGTCTGTCGGTCTGTGCCGTGGGGGAGAGAGAGGCACAGCTGACCCAGAACACTGGGTAAACTCCGGCTCAGGGTTGTATTATGAGGGGTTTGTCAGATCAACCTGGATCTGTGCATCACTGGCTTTATCTGCTGCTAACCGACATGGCCGGCCTTTTGATGGCTTTGTTTTGAAGGCTGCGCGCTGACGCAGTCCCCCATGAGGCCACTGGCAGCTGAGCTCCCACTGTGGCAGATTGATATTTGTAATTTAAGGGAAGCTGTCACACAGCATCCTCCAGATGGAAAGAACTGAAGAGGCATGCAGTCGATTAAACACGGTTTGTTTAGAAATAATCATTTTGATGTGGGAGCTGAGATTCATTGGAGGCATATTGGCTTAAGGGTTCAAAATGTTCAATTATGCACAGATGCATACAATCTCACAATAGTAATGTGGGTGAGAAGGCCGCAGTGCTCTGAGTGAAGGTTTTTAGCTTGTCTGTCAATGCTGAGAGCAGAGGAGGGCCTGTGATTTGTGTGTGGGGCGCAGGGTGCTTCAGGCAGGTTCAGAACAGCTCGTTCATTACAGCCACAGACCTGCTCTCTTAAGCACATTGTTCTGATCCTGCTCCTAGAAATTGATATTTGGACAAGGGGCATATTTGAGAAGACCATCTCCTCGTCATCACATTGATTGACAATAAAAGACCAATAAGCAGCACAGGAAGAACAGTAGTTGATGAAGTGCCTTTCAAAAGCCCCTAACCAGGGCAATAAATCAGCTTTCCATTTCACAAATGAGGACAATGGTATTTAGATGCTGACCTGAAAACCTCCAACATTTGAAGGTGTTCACTGCTTCTTAAATACAGCACTTAAGCTTGGTTAGGAATAGGAGACATGGGTTGAAAGGAAAAGATAAATACCTGTACAATTATAGTAAACAAAGATACTATTGATTTGTGTGTTGAACTTTCTGCTGTGTCTTCACCTGTAAGTGTCCTCAGTATGCTCCATAAACAGACAAAGCACTGGTAGAAATGTGATGCGTACAACACTGGTCACCATGGGGAGAGGAACTGTGGATGATTCATTGAGCTGCCACTGGTGCAGACCATAATAAACATGGCCAGGTCATATTCAGTATTTCTGTCTTCTTGCATCTTTTCAAGTGGCTCAAAGAGAGTGGCCCCCAACAGCTGTAATGGAATCATTCTCTGAGCTGTCACTATGAATCGTTCAATCCGAGGCCTCACTCTAACCCATAGGCCGTGAGGAGAAGATGATACACGCAAATTCACCGGTATAGTCAGAAGAGTCTTAAAACAATCCAGTGTGTAACAAACATCTGAACCGTATCTCCCCCAGAAGTGAAAACAGTTAAAATAAAATAAAAATCAAGCTTCAAAAAATGATGTAACATCAGAGCCTTGTTACAAAACAACATTTCAGCACAAAACAAAAACTGTTTCCACTGTCTAAAAATGTAAAAAATTATGTTTTTTATTTTTTTTATTTTGCTGCCTCATTAAAATGAATGGGACGGAACATTTATAGCGGTACCAGGCTGTGTAGCAGCTATTCTAAACACATCACTCCTGGAAGGCTCTATACCTCATATAATGTTATATTAAATATTATGAAACATTCAGTTTTATCAATTCTTTCACTCTATTTGCACTTTGTCTCAATACTTCAGAAATGCATTTATAAAAGGCTGCAGCAGTGGTCTCTGAGGGAGTTGGCTTAGCATTTCTTTTAAGAAAGTAAAACCAAGAAAAGGGTCATACAACCTCTGTCAAACTGTACAACAGGAATGATAGAGTCATTTTTTGTGGATGAGATGGTGAAATATTTCCTGAACCTATGACGCACAGGGCTCCTCCTTTATTCTGTTCCCTGTTCTGGTGCAATGAGTCCCTATGGAGAAGCCCTGCACAGCTGCTGTAGCCAGATCGTTTTGTTCAGAATGTGGGCTATTAGTACCAGTGGTCAGTAATAAGTGGGCAACAAGTCTCGAGCCGCGGTAAAAAGCTCCTAAACACTTGAGCGGAGACGTGGCCTGAAAGATGAGCTCAATTATTGGAGGCTGCCGAGGAGTGCTTTTGTGCTGTGTTTATTATGCGTCTCTTCAAGTGGATGTTTAACAAAGCCACCATTTTGTAAGATGAGTCCAGTAGGTAATATGTACACAGGATACAGTGTTTCCCATACGTGATAATTATTCAAGTTTGTAAGGCATTTGGTGCGTAAGATTTTGACGCACTGCAAAGTCACTAGATCAAAGTCTTTAACTAGCAGAACTAGCATATGAAGAATTGCCTTAGTCCAGTATTTGTTTCAGTGTTGGGGTCAACTACATTTCAAGTGCTAGTACTGTCATTTACAACTTGAAAATAACAAGCCTAACTGTAAAATGTGGTGTTTGCCAGTCCTCGTCTTTAATCTTTCGTCCTGTCACACATAAAATGTGCCTGGGTTTGCAAATGTCTGACCTAACACATAGGCCCAGTGAGTCCTGGCTCCCTGCCGTGACCTGGCTCTCGTTCTGGTCCTGCAGTCTCCTACCCTGCACTCCCCCCTCCTCTCCTCTCCCCTCCTCCACTCCTCCTCCCCTCCTCCACCACCATCTCCTTCATAAGCTTGGACTCCTCTCCGCATGGCTCCACATGTCTGCTCTGATCCTGACATGTTCACATCACACCAGTGTCTGTGCCAACCCAACCTGGTGAGGACTCCCATTGGCAAATTACAAGACTTACATATGTTAGGTCTGTGCCGTCTTCAGAACTTCTTTCCTTTCGATTCAAGGGTAATTCAAGAGTTCAAGGGTAATGCTTCTTTTAAAATACGTGTGTAGTGATTTGAAGTCTTGTTACACTAGTTTATCCTCCTCACCAAATGGGGGATGTGACAATAATATATTTTAGTTTTGACGCCATGACCCAAAAAGCAAAGAAATGGTCCACGGTCACATTTTTATATAGAGCGTTTCCACCTTCAAGGCACTGAAAGGAACCACTCACTCATTCACACACATTCATTCACCAGTGTAAACAGACACTGGGGGTGAGGTGGGTTAAGTGGAGACACAATGGCAGCGTTGATGTGTGGGAGCTGGAATTGCACCAACAACCTTCGGATCAGTGGACAAACGCTCTACCAACTGAGCTACTGTCACCCGTTTTTCTCATTTCCGTTCATTTCCAACATCAACCAATGATATTTACGTCGCGAGCGTGATCCGAACCGCCAACCTTCGGATCAGTGGGCAAACACTGAGCCACTGTCGGCCATTTTTCCTCCCTTTTCTTTCATTTCCATTTTTTAGTACATCATCTAATACATTCCTCAAGTCTGTGACCAGGTTTTCTGAAAGTTAATGTGACAGATAAAAAGGAATTCACAAATACGTTTTAGTGTAAAGATTAAATGAAAAA
>KN477175.1:0-29023 GCA_000787095.1 Periophthalmodon schlosseri | reverse complement strand
TGTCAAAATGATGGCTTTTTTAGTCCTCGCGATTATAGTGTGACCTTGATTAAACTAACTCAATATTCTAAACATCCTTAGACCCAGCGTCTCAAAGTATGTGACACCAATCATTAAGTCCAGGTTCCTATCCCAAAGTTGTTGTTTTTTTTCTATTATTTTTGAAAATGTAGAGCTTCTCTTGGGGACAGGCTGTATCAGAGAAGCAGGCCATGTTGGATTTTTTTAAACAAAGTGGCAGAGAACAGTTTGTGGTTGGACATGTGCTGAGGAGGAGTGAAACAATAATCACAAAAAGATACTTAGATTTGCCAGGCGGGACGTCCAAAAGAAGACCAAAGAGATTTATGGATGTTGTCGAGGACGGCTGAGAGACGAGAAGCAGAGAAGATATATTTGAGAAGAAGCTAGAAGCAGGTGGTGTGCTGTGGCCATGTATGAAAACTGTCAAATGCTCATACTTACATTGCTGTAAGTTAAGCTTGTCAATCTGGACATTATTGACTGATAAAAAGTGTGGGTCTGCAGTACAACCTAGAAATATGCTACATCAATATCCCCCCAAAGAGCCCGTCTGTGAGCTACATCCGGTCACTTTCTCTTGCCCTGGTCCTCAGGCTAATGGTGAAAACTTTCAGACTAGTGCCTCCGTAACGATCGCGCACTCTCCAACTTACTGTCCCACAATAGTGTCTGCTCACTGAAAAGGCCGTAATGAGTTTTCATCAGAGGTAACTGTACTGCTCCCTGTAGGGCCCTCTCCCATCTCTGAGGCCCTCCACGCTGTACAACTGAGGCAGAGCTGCTGGAGGAGCAATCAATGCGGCTCTGGGACTCGGTGTCTGTGTGTGTTAGGTTATGTGTGTGTGTGTTAGGTTATGTGTGTGTGTGTGTTAGGTTATGTGTGTGTTTGTGCGCTGGTTTGGAAGACTGGTCTGGACTTGGTTTTTATCTGACAGAAGAATAGAAACAAAGTTAGATTATCTTCACTATGGGACAGTAGCGTTTGTCTACACATAGGCCTGTCACGATAACACATTTTGAAGTGCGATATATATGACTGAAGTAAATATAGATGATAAACGATAATATTGAAACAAATTTATGCCACTGACACAATAACCAAGAGCAGATTTCAACCACAAAAACATGACATGACCTAAACTGACCGTATTGTTAAAAAATTATGAGCTGCAATAAATAAACAGCAGAATGAAACACTTTAGTACTTAGTTTGCATCTGTAATGAGTCATAGTTATTAATTCAACCTTCTATGGCTCAAATATTATCGTATAGCCAAAAAATAACCCAGCATTTCCAAGTAGTGCAAACAAAAAGTCCCCATGATAAATACTGACCCACAAAAGTAATTGTTCCATGTATAATGTATTGAATGATGTGTTGATATAGTAATGATCATAACAGGCCTATCTGCACACTAGTTTTTATTATTTTGAAGTCAAAATGGAGGTGTGATGTTTGCAGGTTGTCCGTGGCTCTCTTTTCTGCACAGCGTGAGGACATTCCCAGTGAAATCCAGCAGATAGAAGTAGGACACATCATTTCTCTCAATTAGTTCTGGAAAGCCCAAAGTGTAGAACGCTGCCTTCTAACCAAGATCTGCATCCTGCTTGACTCAAAACAGTCACATGGTTCACTCTAGTCGCAACAGGAAGGGCATCGGCGTAAAAACAAAACCAATACCAACTAACTGCAGCTTGTTTTTGGCATTTAGTTCTGACAGGCCTCATATAAACGCTAGAAAAACACTGGGAAATTGATGTTTTCTACTGAAGCATACGATTGGCAAATACTTGTGCAAAATGTGTTTCTATGATATTTGTCTTAATTAAAGGCTATCAGAAGAGCTACATCAAAATGAAAACAGCAAAATAACAAAATATAGCGTTATAGCAATTTAATCTGGGTTTTCGGTGTTAACTTTTATTTTTAAAAAGTCCACAAACTTAACACAAAAATATATATAAATTGCAATTCACCAAACAGGACATACTGCAAATTATTGATCTGTTAAACCAAATGTCCAGAACCCCCATGTTTCATCTCTAGAGACATCCTTCCAGTACATCTGCCTTTACTTGTTTGTGTATGTTGTAGCAGAATTTGTCCTAATTGGCCCTTATTTTTGGGGCCCCTTTTTCTCAGTGGAATCATAGCTAGACTCGAGCTCAAGGTCCTGGAAACATACATTATAGACTACCTGAAGACGGTGTAAACAAAAGCACAAAATGAAATATTTACCTCGTCTCAAATCACTTGTGACTCTTATGAAGCTTGAGACTTTTGATTGGCTGCCACCTTTGTTTGGCGCCTCCCACAAGTCTCTCTGATTGGCCCAGGGTTAGACACAATGCCCATATATCTTTACCAGCCAAAACTGACAGGAGTTTCTGGCTGCTTCTCCGTCGTGAAGAGAAGAATGCTCCACCTCCTTTGCAGCTCCGTAGCTCTGATATACAGTTATAGCATCACTTTGGTAAGTTGCCATTGTTTTGTGTTGTTGCCCTGCTTTGTAAATAGGGGGCTGTTTTGTCGCTTGAGATCTTAATGAGTAATTTTATTGCTACAGTTTTGCAGCGCATGACTTGAATGCTTGGCTCACTTCATTTTCTCCAAATCACTCAGAGCACTTTTTACAGTTAGGGTCTAATCCATCACTGCAGGCTGCATTGTCACAACGGCTATAAAGTTCTTGGATGTTTTATTCCAGGAAAAGTTTCTTAATAAGGCTCACACAGAAGGAACAATGAGAGAAGGCACGGGCTGAGTTAACTTTTGCTTTTTGCGTAATTGATTTCATTGTCTCCGGTCGATCAACAGCCTAATTCAAAAATAGAATAATGGCGTTCCACATAGCAGCTATGTACTTGTACTTGTGCATTAAGTTCTATTGTTAAGGCTTTGTACAACCATATTGCAAGTAATTTCATCTAATTCTCCATCTCTTCTTAGCATATGGTTTACTCAAGATACAACAGCAAAACAGTAAGCAGAGGCAGTGAGAACAGATAACACAAAAGTGAAACCTTAATTGGGACGCTCATCGCCCAAAATACAAACGATGTAAAACTATTACAGACTTTATGTTATGGGGAGATAATGTGCAGCAGAATACTTTGGTAATTATTATACAAGAGCCAAAACATTCAGATAAGGGAGACATAATTGAAAAGGAGTTGTATATATTTTGACCATAGAACGTTTGAACATGAAGTTTAGTAGCAATGCTCACTAAAGTCAGATGAAACATTTAAAGAGGAGGTATTTTACTTCTATGGGGTATTAATGGCTTACACATAACATATTTAGATCACCATGTTACCTTTTGTTGTTTGAAAATGCTATATTCACTCAAAACAACGCATTAGCATGTTTTATAAGCTTCAGTTTTGTTTTTGACGCTGAGTCTTTCCTCCCTTTGCTCTCCACGCTAAGGCGCTCCTCCTTCCGAGCGCTTTCATATTACAATCAGCGTGAAACACGATAATGAAACTACTGCACATCACATCACGTTTGTCAGGTTGTTGTGTACAGTTTTGTATCATGTTTTTGTATATTTATGGAGAATTGTCAGGTGGGAGCATGGGTGACGTAGGCTTGTGGGCGGAGCTTTAGACAGAATCTTACTGGTACCCGTAAGGAAGGTTCGTATAGGGTGCGGGAGAGATCACTAAATTACTGAAACACGCGTGGATGGCATCTAAAACCTCTTCAGACATGTTTTTGATGAGGGAACGTTCTAACATACCACCTCTTTAAGGAACAGTGACAAATGGCAAAAAGCTCATTGTTGTGAATGCAGTGATTTGAACATGTCTATTTAAAGGCTACAGCTCATGACACAAGCGCCTTGTACCTGGCCCAAACTTGCAGCTGGCTGTTGCATTGTATCTTTTTTGTATGTGTGGTAACCTTTGGTAACCCTCCTCTTTTCTGGCTCTTTCCTCTCCATTTCTTCCAGTGCTCTCTATTCCCAGCCTGTCCCCAGTCAAGCAGAGAATCGATTTTTAAACAGGCAAGACTCTGGGGACCGAGCACAGGACCATTATTGGCCTCATTTAGGCTCCATTGCCACCACGATGGCTTCTCTAGACAATAGAATAGACTGTGTCATGGATACCAAAGCGTAAATGCACATTTCAGCTGAAAAGCGCTCAGGCCAGCATTTCCTATCTACAGGGAACTTGAAAAAAGAAAAGGAAAGAAAGAAAAAGCCTGTTGTTTGAGAGGATGGACCACACTGCATCCACACCTTGCTAATGTAGACACACAGCACATTTCACAGCCAGAGGCAACTTAAGAGCAGAATATAGAAATGTATTCTCCATGCTCCTCACGACAAGCCACCTTTCACTTTTAACAGTGCTGCTTTCTGCAAAGACTGCAGCATATGGCAATCTGTTTCCAGTGTAAACGATGACTTCTGATTCTTCATCGGCAGCTGTGCCCGTCTCAGGCAGCTGTCAGGAGCTCGAGTGTGCTCCGAGACGAACTGTCTTCTCTCCATCCAGGAGGGAAATATTTCACACAGGGACCATTTGTGGCCATAGTCTGCTCTGGACAGACATAGCCCAAGTTTACGGGCTCAAAAGCTGCAGGTCTCAGCTGAGGATGTTCACTGGAACATCTCGCCCATTATTTTCAGTGTTTGCATGAGGAATCAGGAATGAGGAATCAGGATGTGCTCAAGCTCCACATAAGTGGCATTTCACTATTTGACACATATATGTTTGGGACATCCAGAATGCTTCAGTATCAATGTTAAACCAAATGTGTATTTTACAAAACATGGTTCACTTGACCAATCTCATTTTGACTTCTATTTCAGGCAAAACATTTAGAACAAACTGTTGTTCTGGGAGTGCCACTAAACGGGGCTCAGCATTCTTTAAACGACTAACTTAACTGTTTTATCTTTACCTTGGTATCACACTCTCACCAAAGGAAAATAATACTCTGACTTATGGTGACATATTTATATGTTTTATCTTATTTTATCTTGTTCAGTGTCCTTGGGTGCTTTGAAAGGCGCTTATAAATAAAATGCATTATTATTATAATTATTATTATATGCAGTACATGCTTGTAAAGGCCTACATCATTATTTAAACAGCCCTTATACTGAACAAGGTTTCTGTATGAAAACCAAAATATTTTCAGCTGGACCAGGTTTTTCAGATCAACACATTTTGAAATCTTTATGACTATAGCAATTACAAACACCAATAAATTGTAGTTTTATTTGTTGTTGGAACCCTGTAAAGTAGGTTAACTGAGAAATGGAAATGTCAGGAGAAAGAGGCCTGGAGTCTGGGCCCATTGTCACACACAGGAGGAAGACTGCACGCCTCTCCTGTGTGTGATGGTAGAAGTGGGACAGTCTAAATGGAAAAGCATCAGGAACAGTGGTTTATTTTTGAATACATATTTGAACTTAGTATTCTAGTGTTTGAGAGGGCACGACCTAAACGGGGCGAGTGTTAAATAAAGCTGTGTGTTGTTGGCGCGCTGTCCCTGGCGTGGTGTGGGATGTGTTTGTCAGCAGTGGTCCTCTGTCCCAGTGGGGTGTGTACACTAAGTGGGCGAGCGGTGTGCTGGCCCCTGCTCTCCATCAACACAGGCATTGAACGGAGGCAGGAGAGCGTCTCTGTGGCCAGTCATCCTTGGACAGCTGACAATGGGCCGCGGTCACTGGGGACGAGGCAGAGCAATCAACAGCCACAGGAGAGAAAGGCCCTGCCTGAACCCAACGAGCCAACAAGTCTCCTCACTCATTTGTGACTGGAAGCTCCCACTTATTTACATGTACAGTAAAGCACGCATTACTGCGTGTTTTCAATGGGCACTCAACAACACAAATTATCCCGTGGCAAAAATGTAAAAATACTAGAGACCCTAAGGGGAAGGCTGGAGGTTTGATTTTTTATATGCAAAAGGCCTTTGCTGCATTTATGGCACCATGTCTTCATCTGTATCTTTAGACAGCTGCGGCTACAAGGACCATATCAGTGTTTGACCACTGAGCTACAGGCACAATGTAAAACTAATCCATTATTTCATAAAAAAAACAAAAACAAAACATAAACAATATTTACACCATATAAATGATGATGCATAAATGATACTATATAAAGTACCACTGCCGTGTCAGAGGCACATTGAACTATACAGTCTTTTAATACTGAACCAGTACTGAGTCATGTTACTCCCAACATGGTGCATCATCAGGGAGTGGATTCACTCAGAAATATACCACAATTATTCTCCCCTGGTGAAGAGGTGCATATTGGGATTGAGTCTCGTTAGTTCTCCCACCTCTGCCCAGCCTCTTGAGATTAACTGGAGGGGCCTATGGTCAAAGCAGTCAGGAGCATTTAACAAATGCTCACTCAGCCTACACCACCAAGTGCATTTCCACTCTGCAGCGGCGGGAGCCACTCACATTATACTGCACAAAGTAGTCCTCTGGGGGCTTGAGTCACACAGTGACACATGTGGCAAATCACAAACACAAAAACACAAAACAAACGCACCCACACAGTCATGCACACACACATCCCAGCGGTGCCGGCCCAGGTCACCATACTCATTTGAGTTAGCAGGGTACAGGGCTTTTGACACAGTGACATACAAAACACTTGTGATTCACACAAGTCTGCTCCCCTCAGTGTTAATGGAAACATGTGACTGTGCAAAAACATCATTTTTGAAGTTTAATTATAAAAATAGATTTGTGCATCACAGTGTGTGCGTAGTTTAATGAAATACTTAAGTATTTATATTATTAGCAGAACCATGAATATTGTATTAATATTTCACAAGTGTTTTACATTATAATTAAGAAAAAAAGGCTTGTGCAGTTATTCACACGAAAACAAGGTTTTAGGATTTAGTATTAATACCTAACACCTGTATAGACACTTCAAAGACGCTTCACAGTTTTGGACAAACAAAAATAAAACAAGAGGAGCAGTTAACAAATGCTTAGACTCCTGGGCAGTGTAACGCACACAAACAGCTTTCCTGTTTATTTCTGTAATTGCAGTTTGACTCCTGTCTTGAACCTGAATAACAGAGTGAGGTGTCCATCCTTGCTGTTGTGTTATAACCACATAAATTATGTAGTGATTCAAACTACAAAGCGCTTTAAACAAATCTATGCATATTTTCTACTTGGCATCTTCAGA
Organism: Periophthalmodon schlosseri; assembly: GCA_000787095.1. NCBI lineage: Eukaryota > Metazoa > Chordata > Actinopteri > Gobiiformes > Gobiidae > Periophthalmodon > Periophthalmodon schlosseri. The sequence continues at coordinate 21,814 of KN477175.1, read as the reverse complement.
ATGCTATACCCATCTTGTCTACAATTCACAGCTCTTTACTCATCTAAAATTAATCAAACCCAGCAGCATCATAATGTGTGTGGGAGAAAGTTTTCTGTGCTACAGTGCAGTGCTCACTTGTCATAAACGTACACAATTCACGGGGAATGTGCCACGTTGTCGTCACTATGATGTCTGCATGTTCATAATTTATACTATTATAGGAAAGGGAGCAGAATCCCCAATCACTTCTCCCAATCTACCACTAGTTCATTGTGTAGTTAATTCCAATAACAGGGCTAAAACACATAACATCTGCTCCATTACATTTGCATATTTTCTCCTTCCTGGGGACTGAGCTACAGCTAATGTAATAAATGCAATAAAGATATACTTTTCCTTAGTCCGCTGCACTCACTGCCTTCAAATTGGATTAAATCTCTAAATCACATGATCAATCATCTACAGCTCGCTTGGCCAATATGGCACTGCATTCCCCCTGACTCAAAATGGTACAACTACGCCAGCGCTTTTGGTCTTTAGAGGCTTTTAGGTCAGAATAGCGTTGTGCTGTGAGGAACTGTGTCTTGAGCAAAATGGGCTCGATACAGTAGAAGTTTAAACAAGACAATTATCAGAAACCAGATGGTTATGGCATTTTATACTAAGCTACACGCATGGTTTAGCATTAGCTCATCTACGAAAAAAAAAAATATATATTTATAAATTATAAATTATAATTACCAGTCAAAAGAATTGTTTATTTTCATAATTATTTACATTGTTGATTCTCACTGATGGCATCAAAACTGTGAATGACACATATGGAAACAAACAAAAAAATAAACTCAGTATAACTCAAAACTTGTTTTAGATGAAAACATTTCATTTCTTGACCCTGACACGACACAGCTGTGAAGTGAAAACCATTTTAAGAAACTTCATCATGAAGCTCATTGAGGAAAATCCAAGGGTTTGCAGCGCTGTCTACAAAGTAAAGGGTGGCAACTTTGAGGATTTCAATATAAAATATTAATTTAAAAAAAATCACTTTTTTTCTTTGCTACATTCCATATATCTTGCTATTTGATGTCTTTTATATGTATATAAAATGTAGAAAGTAGTAAACATAAAGAAAGAAAAAGGTGTATCCAGTCTTTTGACTGCTAGTGTTTATATAGTTAACTTATTTCACAAGATTAATATTTCAGTTTTTCTTGTGAAATTATGGGTAAGATAAAGTCCAATTTAAACTAAACATTTTGTCACAACCGTAGAACAGCCAACCTAAAGTGAACAATCACTGTGTCACAAAAGAAAACTGTATTATGTCAGCTGTGCAAAAGTTTTTAAGAGTTGATATGTTTTACCTCTCATCCAAGTAGCCTCTTCAGTTCTGACAGGTTCTGGCAAATCACTTCCTTAAATATCTGTCTGAAGGGAGCAGCTACACTGAATCTAACACACTGTAGGTGTTAACAGTAAGGAAAATCTGTTATTATTGCATCCATTGAACTACCCTAAGGTGTGAACTGTCACCTGAGACATATTTGCCTAATTGTTGACGCCCCTAATGGCTCATCTCACTTATATTCGCACATTTTGATTAGCCCTGTTGTTTTCTTCGTTTTGGTTTGAGAATGAGTTATAGATAGGCGACAGGTTGTACCTTCGACCTCCATTTCTGCTCAGTGTAAAGTGAACAATGTTGTAATTGTCTTAGAGAAACATTGGCAGAAGTCGGACACATCCACATCTCTAGAGAGGTGCTGGACCAGGGGCCGTTGACAGACAGTAAATTCCTGTGCTGTGTGTGTGTGTGCGTTCGTGCGTGTGTGTGCGTGTGTGTGTGTGTGTGTGTGTGTGAGGTGAGTCAGCAGAAGGCAGAGCAGGGCCTCTCAGTCTAAGGTGGGGAGGAGGGTGGGCACTGGGCAGACGGCGAGCGCTACAGCGGGTGATGATGTGTAACTTCATGCATGACTGAAGCACCCAGCTCACGCCAAGCTGTGTGCGCGCCTCTTCAAACACACCTGTTCCCGACGCCTCCGAGAAAAAAATATGGCTGCAGTTAATGACACAAGTAATGGCTGTGGATTCGGAGGAGAGCCCAAACTAAACGCACCAAGGACACGGAGCACGCGAGGGTTTTCACGCAAGGATTTGTATATTTATTACTGCGATGCTTGAGCTTTTGTTTGCAGTACTTCCTGTGACTCATAGATGTTTTGTCCATGATGAGTTCAGTTTATAGTTGTCAGAGCATATGTAGAATCAACATTCCCTTGTGCCAAACACGAGTACTACGCAACTTCTTGTATGGGACCGTTTTCTGACTGAGTGCGGCTCTCACTTTACTGGTTCATGCGTGTTTTCAATAACAAATGGTTTAAAAACGTACCATTACTTTCGGGAACCTTTATTGTTAATTAACTTGGATGACGGGGCTACATCAGCGGCTATTACAATGATGTCGCTATAAAACTGGTCCCAGCCTGCTGTTTCATACTGATGCCCTCTACTCCACCTGTGCTGTATCACGCCAGAAGAAATGCGCGTTAGACAAAAACAGTATCTCTGAATATGGTTGGACTGTCAAGTGTTTATTGCATAATTCACCTCTAAATGTGTCACATGGTGCGTATCTTTTGTCTTGTCAAGGCCAGTAAACACAGACACAACGGCTCAGTTGCTAATCTATCTATCTGTGTGTTTGCCCTGCGCTCCAGTTCAACGACTTTACATTCCATGGTCCTTGAAATTCTAAGCTAGACCAGATTCGGGAAAAGTCACGGAAGACCCAGTTTGATTTTGTATGAGAACAATGCTCCTCTGTCTAAGGGTGGCAGGTTGGTGATGTCATGGCTGGCAGCACCCAAAGGCTCCGAGCTCTTGAAGGCACAACATGGCGGCGACACACTGGGAGGAGGACTGACTTTGTTCGGTTTAATTAGAGTGTGACCGAGGCAGAAACTCTCTCTTCTAAAACCTGTCAATCATTACCACTAGCCAAGACGATTACAGATTATACAGAGCTGGGCCACTGTGGAAATAGTTGAATAGAATTTGCCGCCAAAAAAAAAAAAAGTTTCATTGCAAATCGTCTGAAGCTTAAAGCAGAACGGTGACATGTTATGATAAACGCTTCTACTATGCAAGGGAGTCAACAAGCACATTTTTCTTGCAGCGCGAGTGTGACACAGAGCTGGTGGATAATGAAGCCGCGGCCGGGTTGGATGGCTGTGTGTGATTGAGGGATTTTACACAGGTGCAAGTCTGTGGAGAATAACACTGGAATGAGAACATTGCCCCGTCACTATTGTCTTACTATGTCCTCTGTCTCCACACAAGAAAAGACCCACTGCTACATCACTATGAAAAACTTGCGACGCTTTCTTGCAATTTCCTCAATTATGGTAAAGTGCTTAGAAATGGTTTTGCAGAGACGGGAGAAAAATATTTGTGTGTAATGAGGGATGCAGTCATTAGGAAAGAAAACCTCAGAGGTGTTTGGACTTCTGAGGCTACATCAAGTTGATGGTAAAGTCCCAGCTGCAGCTGAAAGCTCTGCTCACTCTTACGCTGAGGTGACAGTAGCTCTGTTGGTAGAGTGTTTGTCCACTGATCCGAAGGTTGGTCTCGACATAAACATCACTGGTAGAGGGGTCGGATCAACTGACCCACAGGTTGGCGGTGTGATTCCAGCTCTCAGATGAAGGCTGTCGTTGTGTCTTTGGGCAAGCCACTTAACGCACCTCGCCCCCAGTGTCTGCGTACAGCAGTGTATGAGTCTGTGTGCGAATGGGTGAGTGGTTCTTTGCTGTAAAGCGCTTTGAGAGCCTTGAAGGTGGAAAAGCGCTATATAAAAATAGACAGCCATTTACCATTTACACTGTAGGAAAGGTTGCTGCTTGAAAATGGTTTGAATTCTATATATTTATTTCCATTGACAAATAATGTCCTTTTTCAAAAGCAGTTAGGTCAGTGACATGGCTGCCCTGTGCATTCTATTGCATTCAAAGGTTAACTTAATTTTCTACCTTGACAAAGCATCAAACCAACATGAAGCATATTATCTATTTTTCAATAGAAGAACTGTCACGCACTCTTAACGATATTCAGATGCTATTTTAACAGTGCATCTGGAATTAGCTCAAATGTGCCTGTGTACAGTTGAAACCATCCATGCACTATATAAAAAAACACATACGCACAGACACTATTCTCTTCCTGATATCTTGGCTGATTTCTTCTGATTTTCCCATGATGTTACACAAAGAAGCAGTGTGTTTCAGCTGTGCCTTCAAATACATCCACAGGTTGTTTCTGATAGCTGTGCCTTCAAATACATCCACAGGTGTGTTTCTGATTAACTCAAATATTGTCAATAAACCAATCAGAAGCTTTCAAAGACATGACATCATCATCTGGGTTTTCCCAAATTCTTTAAAGGTATAATAATCTTACTGTATGTAAACTTCTGACTTTAAAGAACGTAATGAAAAATTGTCTAAAAAAAAAAATCGTTTCTCATTATTCTGGCATGTAGCAAATAGAAATAATTTTGGTAATCCTAATTGACCTAAAACAGGAAAAGTTTAGTCTGATTTTATGACAGCATAAAAGAAAGGGAAAAAAAAGCATATATGTCTTTTTATATAGTGTCTGTAAAGTTCTGGTTTCAACTGTATGTCTTGGTTGAGGTTCAAGTCATGTACAAAATGTGTTTGGACCATACCTCTCTATACCTTTTTGGAGGAGTACATAAGATCTTTTTAATAGTTCTAATTACAGATGATATGCAAGAATAGAATATAGATTTTTTTTTTTATTGCAATTTTATCTTTTTTTTTTAACATATATTACTATGCAATTTTTTTCTAATCCTTCCAGTTGCCTGTTTCCCAGCTGTACCTTTAAATGGTTCTTGCCAACTAAAATCACTTTAAAGTCTTATGATATGACTGATTTTTTTTTTTTACTGTTAGGTGTAGAATTTTATTAACAGTGTCCCAACAATTTCAAACGCACTTGAAGATCCTTCCAGCTTTTTGAAATGCATTTTTGCGTAAATGAACTGGCTCAAAGACATGCCAATCTCTCAGCGTTGGGGTTTGCCAGAGTGTTATTGGCAGTGCCGGTGTTTGTCGCCAAAACACAGGGAAGTGATGGAGGAGGAGAGAATGGTGGTCCTTGTGAGTGGGGTGTAAACAGGTCTTGAAGAGAGGCTCCTTTCATGAACTATGCTAATCTGCAGCAGCTCGTGACTGACCGGGCTCTGCCTCTGCCTCGTGTGAGAGAGGACAAGGTGCTCTGCTTTCTACTTCACTGGCTTCATTCACTCATTTTGCCTCAGTCTGGTATAAATAAATGATACTTTGCTCTGGGCTGGTCTCTTCGGGGGTTGCTACAGTCAATTGTCTACCTTCAAGTGAGCGATAATTGATTTGGCGTGTGCCAGGTGCCCTTCCCTCCGCTCTACAAGTTATCAGGGCTTAGCGGTGATACAGATCCTGGTTTATTTGTTACAATTTAGATTAAATATGTTGCTTGTTGTTGTGTCCTTAAGCAAGACGCTTCACCCACATTGCCTAGTATGAGACTGGTGTGTGCGTGACTGTTGGGCGTGGTGGGATGTGTCGATGGCGCAGATTGGCGGCCTCACTTCTGTCAGTCTACCCCAGGGGTTTACCACCACCGAGGCCTGAAAGAATAATGGAATGTAAAGCACGCTGGGTGTCTTGAGAGGCTCTTTATGAATCCAATGCATTATTATTTTATTATTATTATTATTATTATTAACATTTATCTTATGTCGCCACTTGATTTCTTTTTATTCTCTATCTGAAAATTGTTGCCAGTCTCCCTTGAGCCAATATATTTTCATAATAGAACAGAACGTGCTTGTTATAATTGTTCACAATTAAAATTACTGTTGAAAGTTGTAAGTGGTTTGGTTATTAATTCTAAAAAAGAAGATCCATGTATGCTAGTACTTTGGCTGTATTTAAACTTGGCATATATGGATGTGGCTGAATGTGAGATAAAACAGTGAAATAGCTGGTCAAAGTTCCTCATAAATTAGGAGTGTTTTATTGGCCCTATTAGTCACACCCCTCACGTAGAGCTGTGTTAACTGTATCCTGCTTTATAATAAGGGCTGCCTATTAAGAGACAATTGGTCCATGTTGGATGGTGCCTTATACTCTTGCAGGTTGAGTGCTGCAGAATGAGTCACCTCCATCAATTACACTGATATACATGCATACTAGTGCTTAAGGGACAGTGGTATGGCATCATGCCATCACCAGGTGCTCGTATCAAATTCTCTTCAAGGTCTTCCTGATTTCTAATGAAGCTGATGTTTCTTACACATGTAATTATTTCTTTATTGATTCGTCAGCATCCCGGGGAACAGTTTTCATGAAATATATCCATGCTGCGATAACCTGTCTCTGCAGCAATGATGAGAGAAAAATCATTAGAAGGAAGGCCCCCCAGGGGGAACGGAGGCGGCTGTTTTGATGTGTGCTTGGATCCCGACGTGATAGTGGCACGTGTGTACATGATCCTTTGACTGACTCTTCCTCTGTCTCTTCTTCTTCTTCTGTGATTGTGTGATGCAGGTCTGAGGAGCGGGGGGAAGATGAGACCTCCTAGCCCTCTGCTGATCCTCTTCTACATCACGCTGAGCAAGAGTGCCAAGGTGGTCAAGGTGGTCTCCAAGAGGGGCTCAGGTACGGAAACTCACAGGCACGCACTCTACTGCATGATAAGTGGTGGAAGTTACTGGTACTTTCTCACTTGTGTAGTGTTCACTTTTATTAATTACAGCAACTGTCCATGTAGAGACAAAAATATTGATTGATAATCCGTTTGCGATTAGGATAGCAATTTCAAAAACTCAAGCTATACTACAAATTTCATGCTTTTAAGAATAAGTTTGTAGAGGTTTAAACTACAGGATTAGCTGCTTTTATACACCGTAATAAGATACTGTGAGGAGAATATTTTCTTGTTTGCGGAGGATTACCTAAACAAACGCCGTCTTTAAGGTTTGGCAGTGCAACCGTTCAAACAGCGATTTAGATTTTGATCAATCTCACAGCCCTGGGTAACGTAACTGGAATAGCACAAATTCTTACAAACCTAGTTAATATCTTCTTAACGATGATTCTATTAAAAAAAAAGTAAATCCATATGCCACACACTCAAAGTACAGGGCAATATTCATTTGTTGATCAGACCACATTGGCTTACGTGCCCTCTGCTCTCATCACTACATGGTATTTGTGCCTAACCTCACACATTGTATTGTGTAACCACGACGAGTAGGAATATCTGAAGACCTAAGATCTGACCTTTAGCCGAGGGTTGGTATTGAAGGAGCAACACTGCTCCTGTAGAGCAGGAGGCCAAAGAGAAATTCAGTGAAGCTGCTGATGTGATGTTCAGTGATACTTAGTAATCGTGCCAAGACATGGAAAACTACATGCAGTTTGTTCATCTTGCCTCATAGATAGTCAAACCCAACGTAGGTAGTGTTAAATGAATGCCAGTCAAATATCATTGATTCCACAAGGTTAAAAACTCAATAGCCTAATAATTACAGTGTATTCAGTAAATTCATTACAAACATGGGATATGAATTCTGTAACTAAGCTGGCTGTCTTTACAAATATCCACTGAGACACCGAGTTGTGTTACATTATCTGCTGTAGCTGCATCACTCTTTCTATTGATTGAGGGGCTTTGTGCTTGGCCCATTGTTTGTCCTTATGAATTGGCTCCATGTTGTTCCTTGCTTGTATTGCGCCTATGTGGCCGTTGTTTTCGGTCTTCCGAGGATTTCCATATAGATCGGATCTCCGGACAGCGCATCAGATCAATCAAGTGGGTCTTCTGGGTCCTTCACTCAAATATTGATAGCAGTGAAGTCAATATTACCGCCCAGCCAAGGGGTCAAAGGTGATGGAGTGTCAGCAGGTAGTTTAGCTATTTAATGGCTCTTTGAGAGGCTCCTGTGTCTGTCTGAAACATTATGAAAGAGGCGTGAGAAGAGTACGACAGGCTCATAGGATAATGTATGTGTTATAGGTCAGGGTTAGACATGTCATTCTTTTTGTTTTGTTTTTTGTTTATTTGAATAGGGACAGATACAACAAACACAGATTAACAATTCTGTAATCTGATGCGGGTGTCAGTGTTTATAGCCTAGGCTAATTTGCAACACCAGTCCCCAGAAGGGCTTTTAAAACTGTTCAAGTTTCACTAAAAAGCCGTGGGATTAGTTGTAGGAAAAGCAATAAATGCAGTGAATTTGTCAAGAGAATCAAGTGTCAAAATATCACACACTTACAAACTCACACACTCACATTTCACTCTTTCTCAGCCCCCTCTCATCCCTTTGCCCTCCGTTCTCTCTCTTTCACACACACATCAATTCCATGTGTCAAAAATCAAAATGCAATATTTGGACTTTCTGAAAACAGAAGTGTGCACGTTGCAACATGGAAGGAAGCAGACATTTTTCATTCTTATTCGGACATAATTTACCTCTTTTGTCACGAATAGTAAAGGGATTGAAAAAAAGGGCTGCACATTAGGATTTGCGGTGAGTGAATTTCTAAAGCCTTCAGTGATAAACCTTGTTGGATGCTAATTGCTTGCCAGATACACAGAATTCAAAATCAATTTAAAATGTATGAATAAAGGTGGCTAATGCTAAATTGTATTAGTAAGGTACAGTTTATTAGTGTCAAAGCTTTCGAGGGAAACAAAATGAATTTCATAACTATTGTGCTGTTCTGCATCTAAACAGATTGTGAAGCTTTCCCCCACAGTTCTACACTGCTCTGCTCTGTTGCTGCAGTATTAGCTTTTGACAAATTGAAGTGGATATATGTGAAGTGTCGGCACCGGGCACAAAATGCAGCGGTAAAGATGATTAATTGCGAGATAGGGCCTCGGGTGGGTGATTGTTTCTGGGTCAAAGGTTTGGGACATTAGTCTTCATGTGTTCGGGGTGAAGGGGACGAAACAGTTGGTCTCTCATGGCTGCCGTTATATTAACTTCAGATGACCGTTCCTGGAGCGTCTTTCAGAGCACCCGGCCGTGTGTTGTGCAGTTATTGTTGAAAGCGCTGTGAAACATTTGTATATTTTGTGCAGCTGGCTTCACATGGGACTAGTTTGTGATTTCTTGCAGGTTTGGGTAAATACATGGGAGTTTCGTCTCTCAACCTTGAGGAGCTATGGATAACGGATCAGCTATGAGGACTTGATTAGCCCTCAAGAGGCACTGGATAAAGCTGCACTTCAATTGATTTTCTCCCCCCAAGTGTCCACGCCGGATTCCTAGAGTTGCAGCTCTCTGAAATCCTATAATTATTCAATGTGGAGTCGGCCTGAGCCTGTGTTACCTGAATTAATGAGTTTCCCAAAGGTGTAGATAGGAGCTGCATGTGCCTCTTATTCCCTCATTGTTTGTGCCACACCTTTGCACCGCTCATGTTTTTAATGACCACTCAGCCACTATGGGATAGCAATTGGGCTAGAATGTAGCACTGCACAATCCAGGCAAAACTGTTGAATAGCAGTAACATGGGTCTTTATATCTGGATACAGAAGGGAAAGGAAGAACAAAACCATACGACTGAAACCAAACCAGTGCTACATATGGGACTGAATCATTTAAAACCACATCGGGCAAATATGGATTTTTGTATTTTGTGTATTTTGTTTGTGATCCCATCCTTAACAACTATTAAAAATACAGCAGGCCGTGAGCAGATGAGGGTCTTATCAGCCATTGGTCCCTTTCATTAAAATGATTGATGGTGGCATTGGTTATACAATAAAACTCTTGCCCATTTCCCTCGCTCCACACACACACACATGTTGGGTTTTCGTGTTTTTTGGTGACATTACATTCTCTCACTTTAATTTCCTGTAGACTGATCCTAACCTTAACCATAATTAGTACTTGCTTAACCTTAACCTAAACCCTAACCTCAACCTATTTTAACCTCATAAAAATAAAACATTAAATCCTCCGCATATCTTAACTTCATGTTACTGATCTAATAATAAAGGATTTACGTCATGGGGATCTGATTGTTTTTTTGTTTTTTTTTTGTCCCCTTGAATTGAGTGCATATATATACCATAGACTGTATATATAAATGGACAGAGCTAACCTGCGAACCGTCACGTTTCAAATAGGAAGTGAGCATGGGCACGTTTCCGGCTCCATCGACTCCAATTCACCGTCTACTGAAAAACTGTGCCCTCTCTGTGTAACTGCTGCAGTCAGACTCGTCAATTTGGTCTTAAAATGTTTGCATTGACCCGCTCTACATGATCCTGGTGATTTTATTTCGCTATTGTGTCTGTAAATTCAGATATGAAGTTTAATAACAGACTTTCCCCGAGGTTCTTCCCGCTAACGTTAGCAACAGGTTTGATTCACAGCGTTGCTAAGCACCTGCTCCCTGCTAAACCAGCGGTGCGGGGGGGAAGGGGCGTTACCTGCAGGAGCCTCACTCCGGATTGGCTCTGTGTTTGCTATGATACTTCTTTATACAGTGGATGATACATACAGAATTCAGGGTTTCACATAGATTTTGGTGGCACAAATGATTCTATTTGAATAATTTCATTTCATTCAATTTGTGGAGTATAAATGTCATGTACTGCCTATATTCAATCTTGAAGCAGTCATGTTTGACCTGTGTGGTCTCTTTTATAAGTGTATGATAATGCAATGAACAACAAAGTCTAATTTCGTTATGCCAATATATAGTCCGGGTTATTTTAGACTTTGGGGAGCCACCATAGCCTCCTGTATTCATTTGAAAAGACTGTATATATCCACCCACACACATAAACTTTGGGAACTAAACCTTTGCTATCTGCCTAGTATTCAGCCTCCTAACAATACATACAGTGACAGTTTTTCACTTCAGCTGTTAGTTGTGTTACGCTTGGTCAGTTTGTGCAGTGCGAGCCATCCGTATGCGGCCCATATGCACCTAAGTCGTTGGATTGTTTGCTGTGGACTGCTGTGAAATGAATGCTTTGAGGCGGTTGTATTTTCGCAGTGCAGTGACCAAGGCCTGGCTGACTGTGTGAGATTTACTCCGGGGGACTTTGACAGAGACAAGCTGTCAGGCCCCATCCATCAGCCTGCAATAGTGTCTATCTCTGAACCAGCTTGGCCCAGTCAGAACCGTGAGGGCCAGCCCCAGCCTCCCCTGTCCCACTGATAAGACCTACAGAAGGGAAGTGTAATGAGACAGGACAGGCTCTCTTTAGTCTGGGCAAACACAATTACCAATTTGCAGCAGGCTTGAAACACAATTGATGCTTATTATCTATGTGTAGGAACCTTTAACTTTATATCAACTGCGCTATTTTTTTTTTTTCCTTGCAAAACTAATTCTAATTCTGAAAAATCTGATAAGGTTTGGAGACAATAATTACACTTTTGAGGATAAATTGTGTTTCATTAACTTTTATGGATTTAATTGGACGTAATTTGTCTAGGGCGAATTTTGAATCTAATTTAGAAAAAAATATAACAAAGAAAACAGGGAACATTGTTAAAAGTATATGAATTAACCATCTGCCGTCTAGGCTTGAGGCTACATATTTTAAGCCGTTAATACCAAGATTAATTTAGAAAATAAATATGTTTGTTGGCCCCAGGTTTTCATGACATTAGCACATGATTATCGTCACTTGCTATGGACAGAGCGGCGGATCTTTGATAATTGGTGATAAAAGTTAATTGTCCCAGAAGAGCCGCAGTCGTGAGTGGAGCTGCTGGGACTGCATGCATCAAACACTACACATTTTGTTAATACACAATCATATATGCATGTTTATATTATAGTAAGAGTAATTGTTTCAGAATTACGTAAGTCTTGTCTTAAATAATAGAAAATTGATTTCCCCGGGTTACCATGGCCGTCCGAATGAATGGAAACGGAAGTTACATTAAACATTTTGCCTTTGGTCAAAAACGATCATTGCTTCTGTAATCTTGTTGGGTAGGCCATAAATCCAGGACTAATTGGATAATTTAGGACCAGTGCTTTTTACGTTGCCTCTGTTTGCAGCCGCGGCGCCCTTAAAAACACACTTTCATGCTCCACTTCTACCTGAGGGCTCCCCCATTAATCACTCCGGCGCTGGGACACTAGCACTGGCTCTCCCCGGGTCAAAGGTCACGTGTAGTGTATCATCACGGGTTTGCCCCATGGGTCCTGCCTGTTTGTCTACGACCCACATCCCTCCCTTTTCACACTAGACTAGAGGATACGAGCGTGAGCATCTGAGTACGTCTGATTGTGATGTGATGAACACCGCTGACTTCTTTATTTTTGAAGCGTGTTACTACTGGTTGTGTACGTAGTAATTGTTGTAGTGATTGGTGTAATGGTAGTATTAGTGATGGTGTTTGTGGAAATTGAGGCAGGAGATGGATTAAAAAATGGATAATGGTTGTAATCGAGTGTGTAGTTTATGATTAAAACGGATCTGATCGCTCAACCAATGATGTTTACGTCGACGGCGGGATTCGAACTGCCAACCTTCGGATCAGTGGACGAAGGCCAACTGAGCTAATGTTGCCCAGTGCTCTTGTGATATTTCTGCGCTTTTGTCATTAACGTTACAGTCTATTCATGTTTTGAGCCTGTTTCAATCTAAACCAAGACACAGGCACATTTTTTGCACAGTGACATAATATTTTAGGAATATCGTTACGAAGATAATCCTAAAAAAAATGAAGATATTAAGCATTAAGCATTGCCTACTTCTTAAATTTGGTTTTGTTGTTCTGTTGGAATAGTTAAATACATTTGTAATATAATAGTGGCTGTAATATTTTGTAGTATAATTGTTTATTTCCCTGCTCTAATTCTACCCTTCTACATAAACTCCCCTTAGAGTAAAGTTGTGACTCACTGCTCACCATTCATTTTCTTTGCACCACTTGAAGATGTCGTGTGCACATTTTGTTCATTTCCGATTGTGTGGAGTGCGCCAAGCCGAGTACATCACTAAACACATCCATGGCCTGCTGACTGGCCTGTTAGCTGGAGTAATGGCTTTTAAACGCTGCCTGCAGGGATGAGTGCGCTGCAGTGGAGAACCAAGGCACACTGCACTTAAGTCCAACACCGCAACAAAAACCTTCTCACTTAATTTGTAGAGTGCTGGAGAGTTTATCCAATTGCCCCTAAGGTTTTTATTGAACCCACATTATAGGTACAATGTAAATAATGGGGTCGTTCAACAGCGGAAACTACTGGATTTCAATTTGCTCCTTCCAACCTTTTACTGTTCGGCTTTTGTAAATATGATTTGTAAAAGGACAGAGGCAGTCACTGTCTTGTTTTTGTAATGTTTGCTATACTTCAAACTATTGTTATGTGCTAAATAATTTTTTATGACAATATCCCCAGAATATTATGTCACTGTGGTTGGTTTAGGTTGAAATAGGCTCAAAATGTGAATAGACTGTAAAGTTAACCACAAAAGTGCAGAAATATCACTAGAGCAGTGGGCGACAGTAGCTCGGTTGGTGTTTATCTATTGATCCGAACGTTGGCGGTTCGATTCCCGCTGTTGACGTAAACACCATTGGTTAAGCGGTCAGATCCACGAGATAAATCCAGCTCCCACAGATGAATGCTGTCGTTGTGTCCTTAGGAAAGACGCTTAACCCACCTCGCCCCCAGTGTCTTGTACGACTTGTGCTGTCCTCATGATCAAAGCACAAAAACAGATATGAAAATAATGTTAATTCTCATAACGTTTACATACAGACAAAGCTACACTAAGCGAGGGGTTGTTATGCTGGCCTTGAAAATGTGTTATCGGCCCATGGAAGGGTGTTCAGGATAAGTAGCAGCAGTATGTGTTTCAGTTTCCTATTATATGTTGCCATTTTGAGGATGGTCGACCATTCAAAAGATCAAATATTTCGTTTTGGATTGCTAATTGCTCTGGCAACCTAACTTTTCATCATTCTGAAACCCAGGAATAGTTTTGAAACATGTCTTAGTCCAAATTGTGACTTTCTAATGTTTTGCAAATTGCCAGAAAAATCCTTACCTTCTGACGACTGCCCTTAGACTTTCCATTCTAGTTATCCGTTTAATAGACCTTGCCTCCACAACCTGAGCTGGCCCCATGTTAAAAATAGAATGGACCTAAAGAGTGGAACCAGCTGTGATGTCGGCGTAATGTAGCGTAGTGTCCCATAAGCCACTGCTGTCAACTCGCTATCTGCCCAATGATCCCCACAGCACACGTCATGGAAGTGTGCATTATATTGAAGATTTCCGTATGTGTGATCTGGCAACAATGACCCCCTGACTGCTTCCCTAAGGATAAGATTGAGACGGCCAATATTGCGATGACGCTGCAAAGTCGTGCTCCAAATCCCTGATAAGGGGCTGTCATGGATAACTGTAAATCTGACATGGCCCCTCGGCATTGTGGGGGATGAAGTTCTGTGGCACTGACGCTTGGATAACCCTGCAATAAGTGCTGCAAGTCAGTCATTCACTTCATTTATTTGTCAAGGCGCTCTCTGCTCATTTCACAAATCATTTTGGCACCGTTTCTCTGACACTTTTAAAAACCAAATGTGGTCGTCTGTAGGTCTGCTCTGTCAGGCAGATGGACAAAATGACACACAAATAAGATGTAGAGGCTCTTACTTGTCATGCCTGTCTCGTCTCCCCAGTTCTACACATGACACTATTGGACGTTAAATCCTCCAATTTCTGGTGCAGGAAAACACAGTAATAGTTTATTGACAGATCAAGTCTCCACATTGACATTTGTCCACGGTTATATATGGCCGCTGCCCGTCTCAGGTTAAATGATTGATCACCCACAGCGTTAATGTGGCAAGTCCACTGTCATGCTCTTCATCTGTGTGTGTGCTCCCAGACATCAGCAGATGACACTGTGAGCTTTTCGTTTTGAGCGTGAAACAATAGTAACAGTAACTGATAGCTTAAATGCAAATGAACTCCAAGTACAGAGTTGTCTTAGTACTTTTACTCAAGTACTGTAAACGAATGGAAGCCTTTTTACACTTCCGGTGTTGTTGCTGATGTTAATAGTAGCTCTGAACTTTGAAGCAATTGTGCAATAATAGAATCTTTGTGACAATGTTCAAGCTGGTGTTTTAGGCCTGTCTCCATGAAGTCAAGCAGGTGATGCCAACCGGTCAAGCTACAGGTTAATTCCGTGGAGAAGCGAGCCCACTCACAGTAACAGTGCATATTTTAAGGTATTTTTTAGCTATAAAAACACATGTAATTTAATAAATGCAAGATTGACAGGTTTAATAACATTCTAGGGCCACTCCTGAACAAATGAGGAATTACACCATCTCATTCCAGGCAGAGCAATAACGTCTCCTTGGAGGCAACAATATGTTTTATTAAGTGCACATTTTCTATGCACGTTCCGTGTAATATTGGTTTGGAGTCTGCTGGAAAAAGTATACAATTATGTATGGATCTATTGAAACCAAGCTTACCAAGGGCAAGGCCAATGCAAAAACCGCTTACAGTTTCACATGTACGTTTATGTATCTCTCACATACATTCAAACCCCAAATCCCAAATGCCCCGAATTTACTGTACACATGCCTCAACTTTTACTGTGGGCTTACAAAATCCACTACAGAGGCTGTCTCGGGCCGGTCAATAGCTCTCTCTCTAAATGATGAGGAATGGGGCACGCTGCAGTAACGCTGGGCCCGGAGATTGATCACATGCAGACTACTGAAGATTAAATGGCTTCTTGTGGAGAGCCGGACTGCCCCTGGATGGTGCATTGAGTAGGTAGGAAGCCTGTTCTTTTCTGCTCCACTCACCACAGCTGCACAGCCTTGGGACAGAGCAGCTATGCAGGAAAGCAAGCCACAAAAATATGCTCTATAGGTTTATTGAATCTCTGTGTGTGTGTTTGTAGAGGAAACTATGGACTGTATTATGTAAAGTACGCTGGGGTAATGTTATCTTTGCTGTAATTTTGTTGATTTGTTTGGCTGATGTGATCACTGCAAACGATTTGTGTTTTGATTAACCCTGTAATTTTTGTAGCTCTGTATTTTCACTTCTGAAATGAGTCATGAAAATATACATACATTTGCCTTAATTTAAGTGATTGCTTGTAGTCAGCAATAGTTATAATACCTGTTCAGATCCAATTTGGAAAGTGTAAATCGTAAATAAAATCTGACTAAAATAAAAAAATCTATGCTACATTATAGTTGGTGCGGCAGCTAGCTCTGAATATTCTCGTCAGTGCAATAATATGATCAGCTAACGCAGTGTGTAGCATGATGCGTGTGTGTATGACTCCATTACGACGGGCATGGACTTACTGCATATTTTAATGGCCAACATACGATGAGGAAGATGCTTAAAATTCCTGTGCTGCTCTGGGCTGATAATGGAGTAATTATATTTATGTTATCCACCGCAGCGTAAATATGTCGATATATCAAGTGGGTGGGTTAATCCAGAAATAGTGTTCCAGGTAATTAAATGATTGTAAATGAGGAGGAGTGCAGAGCGATGCCTTTATGAACATTAAGGTAATTTAGTCATCAAAGTGTGATATACGGGCATGTGCGTTGCTCCATTCCACCCGTATGTATGTTATGAGAGCCGATTCCCCACAAGCTGCAGATGTTGTCTGTTGGCGCACATATGATAGGAATATCTAATTTCAAGTTTTTCTCTCCTTTGATTTTCAATATTCAGTTGGTTCACCTTCTTAAGCGATGCCCAGTTATTCTGGGAGGATTTCCAATGGATTTATACTTTAATAACAGTAAGAACAGCAACCCCATCTGCAATTTTACCATACCAGGCAAACGCAGGCCAAAGTATCTTTGATTTATTAACCTTTAAATGATAGCATATTTGTCTTTTTGAGGTTTAGGCGTGAGGACCATTATAGTGACATTTTTCAAATCACAGGGGTTTACCAAAATGATCAATTAATTATAGGCACTTGAATAATTAATGAGAGCCATCCGGAGCAGCAGCTCTACCTGACATATGGAGGCGTGCTTGATTGTGCTTTGACAGTGATTTTAAATGTGGCTGATTACATCAGATGCCTTTGCAAAACCCAGAGGTTAGACCGCAGGCGGTAAAAACTACAAAGAGCAGCATTCTAGAAACCCCTTCAGGACATTTAAACTACAATTACCCGCAGTCCTGTGTCATCTCCTGGTGTCAAAGTGATCCGCCCTCGCTCACTGTTGTTAGACCAGCACAGGCACAAGCCGCACACATCGGAGTAAACGCTTGGCTCTGTGTTCTGGTGCTGCTACCATCGCTCATTAGGAAAAAACTTAGAAAAAACCTGCTTCATGCTGAGAATGTGGGGGAGGAATCTGAGTACGTCTCCAAATGCTAATGAGAGAAGGCTCTTCAAGAGACGCCTTTGTCTTTGGTTCTATTCATCCTACTACGTGTCAGTATTGTTTGTTATTTTTTCTTTCTTTCTGCTTGCAAAGGTAGGGTGAATTCTAAACAGTTATTTTTATATGTCATTAGTAAGTAGCCCAGTGCGGCCCCATCACCCTGACAACTACATCCTTTCCTTTTCCCTTCTGCTTATCACCATAACAACTAATCTGCCGTAAATAGTGCTGTCTCCTCGTCTGCCTTTCTGCTTCACTTTCCTCCACCAGTTCTTGTCTGCTTGTTTGGACCGTAGCACCACCCTGCTCCCTCCGCCCTCCCTGTGCTCTCTCCCCGTGTTCCTTGTTATTGCTACTGCTCTTGAGTTCATTTTTTTGTGCCACTGCAGATGTGGGTGGTTCTGGTGACTGCACAGTAACCTTTCCACTGCCTCACATTGTCAAGTGCAGGAACCCTGATAGCGATCAATAAAAAGAAGCTGCAACAAGTTATTCAGCAAACTTGCAAAGGCTTGATTTGATCCTCTTTGCTAAATAGATTTTCTTTTGTCTGCGCAGTTGGGAAAGTGCCTGTGCTAGTGCGATCGTTGGTATTTGATGTGCAGGGAGGTGCGTCTCGCGAGGATCAGGATTGCTACATGCCTTTGTGGTTGACCTAAATGTGTTATTGACAGTGAGCCCGGCTTGACAACTTGATTGGCCTACTACGCTCTTGGATTAACTTGCCTGGCTGGCAGGCTTTTTACAATCAAAGATCAGGCCAATGCACTGGTTGGCTGAGTAGCGGTGGGATTGACTTAGCAGCCTGATGTGCTAATGCAGAGTTATCCCAAGGTTGAGCACGATTACAAGGACACATGAGCACTCAGGAATATGCATTCAAACAGAAGGTGACAGACTCTGCACTGGGGCAAAAGAACATCAAATTGTTCTGATCGCATTTTGAAATCTCCTCTCTTGTCCGTTCCGATCTTTTCATCAGCTGCACAAAACATGACCCTCTGACTCCCTTCAACCTACTTCATGTTTTCCCACCATTGACTCTCCGGATTTTTTTTCACTTTTAATGAAAATGCTCAAGGGGAGCCCGCTTGTATTGCATGTTACATAACCACCGGCCGCTCTCCTGATAAGTGCATGTGCAAGCACTGCAAGAGGTTGTGGGAATATTGATATCACTGCTTACAAACTTGTAGGTGGTTAATTTTTGATAGAGTCACAGAAATGGTGAGCATATTTGCTCCCATTGGCCCTATCTTGCAGAGTCCAGAATCCAACCAAACAATTTGCTAGTTCCAATGTAAATGTCCTTTAATCTCTGCCACATTTGACACCATCAACCATCACATCCTCTTCCACATCGGCCCCTCTGACACTGCCTTTCACTGGTTTCGCTCCTATCTCACTAAAAAGACCGAGTACATGGTCCTGGGAGACACTAAATCCTGACCCCACACTGTCACCTGGGGTCCCTGAGTGGTCCAACCCTCTTTACCATCTACATGCTTCCCCTTGGGTATGTCATCAGCAGACATGGAATCAATTTCCACTGCTATGCTGACGACACATAACTCTACCTCAAAGTCACCACCTCTGGATCCCCCTCTGCCACTGTCACCTACCTCAGCTCCTGCCTGGAGGAGATAGGGGCATGGATGTGTCAGAACTTCCTGCAGCTCAAAAACAGAAGTTAATTAAACCAAAATCAGGGCTCTTCCCCCATCACCTCCATTTCACTCTTTGGCCACAACCTTCCCCTCTCTCCCTCTGTTACCAACCTTGGGGCGACGTTTGACCTCCAGCTCTCCTTCGACAATCATGTCACCCATATCTGCAAAACTTCCTTCTTTTTCCTCTGTTATATTTCTAAGCTCCATCCTGCTCTTTCCCTCCCGGCTGCAGAGAAGCTTGTCCATTCCTTTGTCTCCTCCAGGTCGGGCTACTGTAATGCACTCTTCATCAGTATCCCTGGCAGGAGCATCAAAAGCTCCAGTATGTTCAGAACAGCGCTACCAGGGTCCTGATGAGGATGCGGAAACACAAGCACGTCGCCACCGTTCTCCACACCCTGCGCTGGCTTCCTGTTCACCTCCGCATTGAGTACAGGGTCCTCCTGCACACCCTCCACAGTGATGTCCCCACTTACCTCACAGAACTGCTCACCGCACACAGCTCAGCTAGGATCTGGTCAGGCCAACAGCACCGTCTGCTCCCACCCCCGACCATGGACAGGGCCTTTGAGGCTGCTGCTCCCCATCTGTGGAACGCCCTACCTGACCGCCTCAGAGCTCCACAGGCGGTGGATGCTTTTAAAAAAGGACTGAAAACGTTCCAGTTTAAAAAGGCATATTCCTGCTACTTCTCCTTCTCTTTATTTATGTTTTTGTTTTTTTCTTTTGTTATAATTTCACATTGTAACACTTTGAGATTTGCATTCAAAATATAAATTATACATAAAAGTTATTATTATATTATTATTAAATAAAAGTTATTATTATTATCAAAAATGGCTGACTCATATCCAAGTGATATTACAGACACCTTGTGGCTATCGTTACAAATACTGTGATTCACACAGTTTAGATCCATTTTAATGCTTGCAAGGTTTAAGATTGTAGAATAATTTAGATAAAGATCATCTTCATAATCTATTGCAGTAGATCAGGAATCTCTCATAATTCAGGGTAAATGCTTCAAAATGATGCACTACAGTCTGTGTTGCTGGTTTAAACCCAAAACCATTTGCAGTGGAGCAAGGGGGTAGAGGCTTTCTTTTTCAGCTGTCACACAAACAGTGCAGTTTCATTTTAACGGACAGGCAAGTGAGCCACATATAAATAGGGTTTTTATACTCGCTCTGATATCCCAACAAAGGTTTTTCACGCTGTAGCCTTGATTTCCTGCAGTGTCCTTTCTATCTCCGTTTCCCATACGTCTCCACACACGCTCCAGTGCTATGATGTTGAGTGATGTGTTAGTTGGTGATAGAGGGGCTCTCTGCTTCTAAAAATGCATCCACACTCTCGCTCTTCTCTTTCCTCTCACTCATTAAGAGGTTGTCTTAAGCCACACAGCTTAACGCTATTTACATTTTCATTATTGCCGCGTTACCGGGAAGAAATGGCATGAAATCCAGCAGTGTTGGGGACATTAGACAAGCTTCATTCTCACTCCAAATGGATTTACATAAATAAGGGGCTTGATACATGGGAGTGAAGGGGAGAGGAATGCTTTTTAAAGGGCTCAAGGCTTGCTAGCGAATGGGCAAAGGAAGATGTAAAAGTGCTAAATGAGTGGGGTTGTTGTAGCTCTGTAAAGTGGGCTCTGAGGGACTGGCAGAGGTCTTCTGATCCACTGCGTGTGATCAATACGGCTCTGCATTGGCTCATTACTGGAGCAGACCTCGCCGTGTTTACCATACAATGGACTAGGGGGATCACCAGTGCTGCGTGTGCGTGCACCGCTTTGTGCGCACTCAGGCATAATAAGGCACTTAAGTTCTCTCTCTGTTCCCTCGCTCCTTTTTATTTGCCTGTGTATGTGGCCCAGCAGTGAATATGAGAGTTTTATAGTCACACTGCACTGTGAAATAAGGAAGTATTATTATGAGCATACAATATTCAAAGTTTGTATAAAGGAAGTAGTGTTTCCGTTCCTTGGATTTGTTTGTATTTTAGCACCATCGAGTATACAGTTTTGTGAAAGGTTTGCACCAGAAACATTTGTATGAATACTAGACTGTTCTGAGAAGAGATGTGATTGAGTGTGATTAAATGAATACACTGTTTACCTCTAAATTAGGTGACCTAGGTCTTGGGCTGGACACAAACCAAAAATCTGAAGTGGTGAATCATGATGACCCTAAAACAATTTATTTAAAGGTGCACTATGTAACATTTCCAGGGCGGGGTCCGCCACCTGCTTGTCTGCAAGGAGATGTTATTGTTTTCCAGTGAATGTTCAGCAGCCCCTCCCTCTTTGCCCCAATCAAACCCGCTCATTATTGGCTCTTTATCAGCTCATGTTCAGGTGAATCTCATTCAGAACTCACTTTGCATTGTCCTTTTATGGTGAAATAGAGGCGGTAAAGGGGCGTGAGTTGAGGTGGGATCATGTGTGCAGATTTCTGCTGCAGACCTCAAACTTTGAGAGGAAAGTGTGTGAGGGAGTGTGTACGGAGGGCATTATAAATCCCAAAATTTTTTCATGCATGGGCATTTGCGTTTTGTCCGTACAAACTCTTTTAAGTAGATTTTGACGCACTCTTTTATAAATGAGGCTCCAGATCTGTGGAAACGGCCACAATAAGACTGCATTTTTAAGGTATTTTGAGCAAAGAAAAACATCTGTAATTGAATAAATACA
>KN477174.1:0-22481 GCA_000787095.1 Periophthalmodon schlosseri | reverse complement strand
CTACACTAACTTGTGTTTATAAAAAAGAAGCATAACCTAACAGTACATAGCGTTGTATATGTGTCCTGGCGCGACTGGAAATTACCAGCCCCAGAAAAGGAGCTAAAAAAACCTTTCCTAAAATGTGGTCTTAGTCCTTACCCTGTGTGAATGCATGTCAAAAGGGAGACGGTAGTTAAAGCCACACTATGTAACTTTTTAGGCAAAATACACTAAAATGTTTCTGGGTCATTTTTATTGCACTGAAAAACATTCATCCTCATTGTCAGTGGGCTTGCATCTCCACAAACCTATTTTAACTTTCTATTTCCATGGAATCATGCAGGTGACGTGCCACTTTCAGAAAGTTACATACTGTACCTTAAAAAAACTCTCAGAAACTGAAAAAGGCTCCTACAGTGTGAAAACCACTATGTTGTTTTATTATGCATATTCATCGTTTAGTCTGAGCGATTCAAATAAATCTAATTCCTTTGATTCATTTTTATTTGACCTGTTTTTTTACTGTTTTATAGCTCGGCGGTCTGCCTTCACCGCGGCATTGTTTGATAGCAGCAATAACCTCAACTGCCTGGGCCTCTATTCGGATACAAGAATCATCAAGTATAAGAAGGTCTTCACTAACCTGGGCAACAATTATGACTCAAACACAGGCATCTACAAGGCCCCCTTCAAAGGCGTCTACAGCCTCTCTGTTTCAGTCTTCCACGACGCTGGACAAGGATCAAACGAACAGTCCTGTGTGCTTCTGTATGTGAATGGTGATATGGTTGCTGGTTCTAATGATGTCCACACCTTTGACCATGAAGACAGCACTACGGTGTCCATCGCGGTCAATCTGAAAGCCGGTGATGAGGTGAAGGTCAAACTCCAAGCTGGCTGCTTACTTTGCATGATAAAGGACCACTACAATGTATTCAGTGGCTTCCTGCTTTATGCCGAGTAGTGAAAAGTGAAATGCTAAATCCTTATTTCTTATTCTTAAATCCAAGCTGATAGAAGAATAGCTCCAAACCAGATGAACCTGCTGTAACAAATCACCAGTGCTTAAAGCAATATATTTTTAAATCAACTGTTGTAGAAGTTGTTTATAAAAATAATAAAGATAAAATGTAAAGGACTCAATTGTTTTATTTTGGGGGATTTTGGGAGATTAGCAGCCACATTTCAGTCAGTCAGCCACAGGGCAGCTGTGGTAACAGTCAGTGACTCATAGAAATAAAAGTTTCACTGTGCAACTTTTCTGGCCGGGGTCCACCCTGTTTGTGTTGAGATGTTATTGCTTTTGCACATGTGGTACATCGAGGGCAGGTGGGGGCTTGAAAGCCACGGGTTATGACTAAAGATTTAAGGACAACACAGGTACGATTTGGATCAAAATGGACAGAGACATGAGAATTAAAATGACTTATTGAAAACGAAAAAAGTAAAATGGAAGATCTAGAAGGTGAAATGAAAATTAGACAAAATGTAGAAAAGGAGATTTATTATTACAAATCATTTAAAAAAAAAAAAAAAGTGAAAAAAGGATTTTTTTTTTAAAAAACCAAAAAAAAAACAAAAAAAATTTTTTTTTTTTTTTTTTTTTTTTTAACAAAAAAAGTAAAAATGGAGCCAGAAGTGTGCCCGTAAGCACTTCATATTAGAAACGCAACAGCTAGCGCGTTAGTTATGTCCATTCATATACACAGTCTATGTTCCAGACCCTTCTGGTCTCAAAAAGAATGTAGAAGGGACTGGCTGGTTATGCAAGTAAATGCTTTTTTGTATTTTCTGTGCATTTTCATTTGGATTTTTCTATTTTCAATTAAAACTGTGTTTTAACTGTGTATTAAGGCGCTGTGCCTGATTTTTACTGTCTCAAAACTGTGAAAAGATATTCCTCACTTACCTTATATAATGCAGGAATCCTAATTATTTACTGCAATGAGTTTATAAGCACATTTCATAACTTGTTAACATAAACCAGCATACTAACATAGCACTTCCTGATAATATGACAATACAATGCTTTATATTTAGACAACACGCAGCTGACTTATTTTGATCTGAATAGCTGCTTTTACAATATATTTGTACTGGGGTAAGACAAGTTTTTCTCAGTTACATGAAAAAAACAGGTAAAGCCATTTTAACTTATAGAAGTTATGCACTGATGACATTTCATTTGAAAAATGCCCCAAACATTTAAAACCAAAATGGCGAGGCTCACTGCAGCAATTACACAGAGAGGGGTGACAATTTTTCAAAGTGAAGTGATTTGGAGCCAGAATCAATGAGCCGGGAGCAAAGTGAAGTGATTTGGAGCCAGAATCAATGGAGCCGGAAGTGCGCCGATACTCACTTCCTATTTGGAACACAACGGCTCGCGCGTCAGCTATGTCCATTTATACAAACAGTCTAGGGGTACAAACTACATACTTCACAGACTTTTATATTTGTTATTAGACTGTAGCAGTTCTTTCACATTTTATTTATGTTTTGAGCTTTTACAGGAGACGCTCATATAATGTTGCCACTCACTAATAAGGAGCCAAAGGTTGTGATGTCGTCCAAATAACCTCTATCGCTGGATTTCAGACGACATAACAACATTCTATAGGCCAATAATATTTCATACAGATGGGGGCAGCTAAAATGAATATTGTTAAAATGCAGATTCTTGTTCTTATACAGTGAGTTCTTGGCTATAGTCACTAATAGAAATGATCAGGTTCAACATTTGTGAATTTACCTTTTGGATATTTCACAGGAAAGTACAATGTAATTAACAGGGAAAACTGTCTCTTGCCCCTCATCTGGAAGTATCATCACAATCTAGGATCTGAAACCCACTTATACGGAAACAGCATGTGGACACAACCCATAACAAACCATAGAGCCCCTTTAAAATGCTTAGGTTTTGCACATTTAAGGCAACTCTTCATCGGTAACACCTCTGTAACTCTAAACTCCAGTGTTTTGTGTTGAAATGTCAAAGCTCTTATGATCAAGGGAAGGCTCACTGATCTACGGAGAGCCGCCCAGTATTATTTCACCCGTACAGTATCTGATGAGGAGATAAGGAAGCAGGACAGTTGACCAGGGAGCCTAGACACGCAGCAGCTTTAAAACAGTACAATCAACACATCACAGACTTCATGGGAAACAGGTTGGTGAAGCGATCTAAGCAGAAACCACTTAGGGAGCCAACGTGGTACGAGATGATACTGCCACCTATCCACGATGAAAAATGCACTGTTGTCATGTAGCAATTTAAAACAAACGATTATATTTTGAATGCTAAAAAGTCCTCAGAATGTCATATATAACAGAAAGATGAAACCCAAGAATAAAACTGACAAAATCGCAGAATTATCCGTGCGACTTTTCTGGTGGCAACTCATCTCCACGGAGAGGTTAATGCTTCAAATGTTCCACAGTACAGAATTAAATGTATCTATCTCCATGGAGACAAGTTAGTGATGTCACCAGGCCACGTTGCAAGTTTTTGAGCAATTAAAAATCTGCAATTGCAAGACAGATACGTTTAATGCCATACTGTTGAACATTTTCGAAACAATATCAGATTCAGTTACATTTTTATCACTCCTAACTTACATAACCAACATGTTGCTATTCATGTCGTTGCATTATCTGAAACTTTGAACACTTTCACCTTTTGGAAGCTCATCTGACAGATAACTTACAGCGTATACACATGAACAAAACACCTGAATATTTGATCAAACTGTCTGGGGGCATCACATGGATATCTTGCCAAGCGTGTACAGACAATTCATGTTTCAAATAGGGCCAAGCAGGTCTTAGTTTCCATACTTCATGTTTTTGTTCCATTGGTTTGTATATAGGACATCCCGATACGATCAATGTTTTCAGCTAAAACTGCAACTGAACGCCGCGGTTTCACAAAAGCTTTTATGTCCAACTTTTTCTGGTAGAACGGGACAATGAGAAAGTTTGCGATTCAAAATAAAACACAAATTCTCAACGGAGTTCTACTAAAAAGCAAGTGGTTTGTTACTTGATGCGCGGGTGGGACACCTGAGTGGGTGAAGGCGGAGCTTGTGTTAAACTGAGGGGCGTGTCCATGAGAAAATACTGAGAAAAAGTCAAAGTCACTGAACACTTAGAACATTTGAGACAGAGCAGGGATCGACAAACTCACAATCGCTTGAGAAGGAAGGAGATCGATGACAACAGTAAGTTCAGACATTATAATTGGCTAATTAATATAATGGACATTTATTCAATATTATTTAATATACAGTATATACTTTGCTAAATATTTCTAAATGTTGCTATAAGAGAGAGACATAATGGACAAAAAAATATTAAAAACTGTCCAGTCCTGGTTTAGTTCTTAACATTAGTTTTGATATTGTCTTGAATTAGTTTTTGCAGGTTGTGATCATTGTTCACTTCTGTCTCTTCTGTCTCTTTTAAAATGTTGTTTCAGAAGCTTCAGTTTGTGAGCTGATGCTTTGTAGAAAATCCTTGAGAATCAATTCTGTAATACAACATTGTAATGATCTGAGAAAAATAAACTTCATAAAGTTACTAGTGACTGTACAATTTACTATTTTATCACTGTAAAATGCATTTCCTTATGAAAATGTGACAAAACAAACAAAAAAAATAAAAACAAAAAATAAAACACATCTTTTTAGAAGGTTATGAAATTTAAAGGATGCCTCAAATTCTAACTAGTGGAATTTTAAGTGTTAGTAATAAGAGTAAATAAGGCTTATTACAAGTCGTCTTCCAAAGAGGAGTGAAACAGCACGTTAAATATGTAAATAATAGAGACACTTCTAAACTAAGTATAATGAATGTGCTCTTTTCCAGATGAGCGTGATGTCCAGTTTGTTCCTGTTGGGGGCGCTGTCTCTCTTTGGTCTGGTGCAGGGCCAGGTTTCTGCTATTGCAAATTTGAAAGACGTGGCATGTAAGTTATTAAAATACACAAAACCTGGACTTAAAACTAGACCTTCTTGTTGTTCATTGTAATTTGGATATTTTTAAATTTCTTTTCTTAAGAATGTTTTGTTTTTGTTTTTATTTTTGCTGTTTTTGCTGAATTTTTGTTGTTGTCCTCAGTGCTATGTGGCAAATGTTGTACCTAGACCTAGAATATCTTGACAAAAGTACTTCAACTGCTACAAAAGGACATAAAATTCAGAGGAATACAACTTATCAATGAGTAACTTCTAGTATTTTTTTATTTTTTTTGCAATCAGTGGCCCTGAAGACCCCTCTGACCTGTGCGAGCATGAACTGTGACTGCGCCTTCAGCACTGAGCGCAGCTGCTGCTGTGGAGCCAAAGACATGTACGAGACTGAGAACCAAGTGTACGAACGCATGAAGAACCTCTACATGAGGATCGACAAGCTCAAGACACAAGTGCAGGAGCTCACAAGTAAAGCTAATATATATGAGGCCTATGTTTGTTTATGTAATGGTTAAAGGTACGGTGACCAGAGTTTCAAAATTCAAAGTCAAATTGGTCAAAAATAGTTACCCCTGGAACATTTTTTGTATAAAAGTTTGACACACCCGGGTTGTTAGTTTGGTATAGTCCATTCTCGACTCACTTGTGGGTCAGTATATAATCTGAGGGACTCGTTTACAAGCACTGTTTTATTTTAGCTAAACGAAATTAAATATAGTTCCCTCTTTACTGTTGGCAGGTATCAAACTGCTCAAAAATAGTTACACCTGGAACATTTCTTGTAGAAAACTGAGACAAATCAGTGGTTTTGGATAAATCTACTGGGACATGGGACACGGCGCTCAAAACTGGGACATCAAAAAGTAGGGAAGTCTGGTCACCCTAGTTAAAAGGTTCAAATCAACATGTCTTAGTGCATCCATTTAATAAACACACCTGTGGTACTTTGTTTCAAAAATGCACACTGGAAAAGAATACTACATTGTTTTTTACGGATTTCCTTGCTATTTTATTCATAGATGCCTTCATTTACTTCGGCCCTAATCATATCTTGACATTTTGACTCCTAAAATTCCAACTTTAGACAAATTGCTATATACAATTGTAAAAATGTTATTATATTTGTTTGAATATTTAATTATATAAACTCACCCCATTACCACCTTAGCCAAACAAATAGTTTTCCAATGATTTCTTATGGAGTTCTATGGGGTTTATAGTGACTATGTATATGTGGCTTTAGGTCTGTTGTGGAGGCAGCTACTTCCTTAGCGTTATGCAATTTTGTGGAACATTTCAGGCAAAACATCTCCATGGAAAATAGAAGGTCACATAATGATCGAGCTGTCAACGTTTTGTGAGGAAATGTTGTTTACCTATTCTGCACCCAGTCATACTGATACTGCGTCACCAAATGAAGAATCATATTGAATTTTCGATTTTGCCCCAAATTGATTCATATTTTTTTGAAAGTATCTGAATATGTCTGTATTTTTTGTACTTAGCTGAGAGGAAAGTAGCGTTCCAGGCCCATATGAAGAACAACATGGCCACTGCGCCTTTCACTGGTGGCATGGCCTGTTTCGGCCCCTTCAACATCGACGTACCCATCCCCTTTGGAGAGGTCCTGCTCAACGACAACAACGGATACAACAAAGCCCTGGGTAAGACACTATACAACTCAAACATGCACTGATTTACACAAGAGTTGTTAATAACTGCACACAGGTAAAAAGTATTGATGCTTCAAAATAATCCAGTAAAGTAATTGGATGGACAATTTAACGCATAACATAAAGATAAATCTGGAACTGTGAAAGAATAGAGCGCAAAAATGCATTGTAAATCACATCTGAAGGAGCAAAAGCCACAAATGTTCACATCAGTTAATACTGTAAATATAAAGGTTTTGTAGTTACTTATAATAGGAAGACTAACCAAAACTTTTATAGAAGTAAGAGTACTGTTACACTGTAAAATATACTACTCAAGTAGAATAAAAAGTAGTAAAAGAAGTATAATTTCAATAAAAGTTACTTGAGTAAATGTATTTAAGTAAATGTAACTACTTCCTAAATCTATATAGAAGAGGTAATGTATAAATATAAAAAGATAATGGGGAACATTGTGCAAGGAAAGACTTTTTTCCTTTATCTTTATTTATACAGAGGAAGCACTTGGGGTCTCTTTTTCATTCGAGCCCTGTTTAAAATACAATACAAGCAGAAAAACTAACAAAACAAACAAGTATATGAGTCCATACAGAACACACAAAACAGGAGCAGGTGTGTGTATAAAAGTTTGTTACCAGATTATTAAATTGTGATTGTGTCACCAACGCATCTTGTTTTGATTTTCCTTGGAGTGTGTTCCATTTTTGTGAGGCAAAACAGCTAAAAGCCTCTTTCCCGTCTCAGTTCTGGTGCAGCTAGTCCTTAGCCTTATGCAGTCATGTGATCTGGTGTTAAATGTTTCAGTGTCAATGATTTTAGTGAAGACCTATATGACAAACTTTTATATAAGATAAACAATGCATGAATGAATGAATGAATGGATCAAGTAAAAAAGAAAAGGTGAAATCATAGAATTGAACTGAAAAACAAACAAATTAATACACAACGATGCTATTTCTATTCTTATTCTTTCAGGGACATTTACCGCACCAAGGGATGGCGCCTATGTGTTTTCATTCACTATTACTTCGTTGGTTGAAGAGACTGAGCTCATGTATCACAAGGTAACAACTCACTAAGCAATAATCATTTCATCTGGAGGAAGGTATAGGGAAAAAACAGAGATGAGATGAGAAAAACTGAGACATGACTGGCATAATCCACCATCTTTGTGTCCGTAGAGATGCGTGAGCCGTGGATTAGCCCATTTCACAAATCCAAGATAAATTCTCCTTTAGTTCCCACCGTAGACTGTATATGTAAATGGACATAGCTAACCCGCTAGCCACCAAATAGGAAGTGAGCATGGACGCACTTCCGGCTCCATCGACTCAGCCCCCTGCTAAACCAGCGGTGCGGGTGGGAAGCGGCGTTACCTTCAACAGCTTCGCTCCAGACTGGCTCTTTGGTTGCTCAGAATTCCAAATATGGAACTTGGCTCCAAATTCGCCCCTATAACTGTGAGCTTCGTTTGACTGGAGCCGAACGCTATGGGTGACGTCACACTCCCTTAGTCCACTTCTTTATACAGTCTATGGTTCCCAGAATAATACATTTTACATATTATAATTTTGTCCATTCAGTTTATTTAGATAGATGATACATAGATAGATAGATAGATAGATAGATAGATAGACAAGAGTAATAAGCTTTTAAATATATTTTATGTAGCAAACTGGTCTTTAGGAGATGCTGTGTTGTATGTGTAAATAAATATATTTAATGTATCTTTATTTATACAGGGAGAGGTCCGATGCCAGTACCAGGCTCTCTTTTTCATGACCTCTCTGTTAAAATACAGTACAATGCAAACAAAAATAATCAAAACAAATAACTGCATAGGTCCATTTAAATGTGTAATAAATCCATATGTAAAATAAAACTGCTCTTTGCTTCTTTAGGTGGAGCTAGTTGCGGAGGGTGGCTCAATAGTGGCTGTTTGGGAGAACAACAGAGAAGACTTCCAGGACAGTGCCACTCAGGTGTGATATTAAACCATTGAAAGGCACTGTTCTTTCAGTACATTCACATTTGCATTGTACTAGTGTTGTCTTTTCTTCGCAGCACGTGATCCTGCTGCTGGAGAAGGGACACCAGGTTTACCTCCGGCTCGTGTCGGGACGCAGAATCTGCACAACACTGGAGAGCAACACGTTCAGTGGGTTTATGCTCTACCCGATGGACATCTAGCTCGCCAACAATCAATATGACAAAGGTGTCGCAGTGAATCAGGGCTGTGTTCAAACAGTTTTAGACTAAGTCAGTCAACACTGATAGTTACTTTTTCTGTGATTAAGGAATAAAATATAAAAAAAATACTCTGTTGTTGTGTTACTCTGCTGCCACAGACTGAGGGCCCTATTTATGTCCAAGGCATTAGTTATTGCATTTATCAAATAGGCCTTATCTTACCTCATGAAAATTCAACACACGCACCCCGCAAAATCTACTGTTACAACATTAACCACCAGAGGGAGACTCTCATATAACTGTGCCAAAATATTAAAACATCACAGTCAGTGCCTAAACCTGGAGTCTCCACTTGAATAATCATATTGTAAATCACCATTTAAAAACCCATAATTTTAATGTTGGAAAAAAAACGGTTCCATACAATAGGCCAAAGTGATGTCAGTTTGGTGTCACTACAACAAATATGCCTACGTAATGGAAAACTTGTAGAAGATTAAATTACCATAACTCACCATAAAAGTAAAGTCAGTTGGAAATGTATAAAGTTAGTGCCACTACAATCCATTAGAGTTGTCAAAAGTCAAAAATCAAAAATCAGATACTAATCGATATTAAAACCAGCATCGAAACTAGATATTTGAGCACATATCAACACTAAAAAGTGGCATTCACAGGACAGAAATGAACCTTTCCTGAATAACCTTAGAATGATCTTGAGCTGTATCACAACAAGTATAAAACCACATGGACTATTTTATGCCCATGGACCATTATGGACCTGGACGACTGAGGGATCACACAGATATAAGGCCAAATGGTAATACAAAAGAAAGAATTACAAATGAATGTTAAAAATGACATTCTACTGCCTAAATAAAGAGTGTGTTTAATTATAATTGTGGTATGGAATTGGTATTAAGTGTCAAGTCAATTCCTTAGTATTGAAATCGAGTTTATCGTGACATTTAATACATTATAACAATATTTCATGTCTAAAAAAAAATTCAATTTGAAAAACAGAGGGCGCTGTCTGATCAAAGTGTTCTGCTGCTTCTTATAAATGCACGGTCTAACTTTTATGATGTCCCGATTTGTCCTTTAGTCTGACAGGAACATGGCGTCTTTTTATCGCTCATAATCCCGTCACTTTGACACTGATGGGAGGTAATCATTGGGTTGTCCTCAGATTACATTTACGTGGCTTTAAATGGCTTTGGCACAAGATGAAATGAACAGTGGTTTCAACAATTTTATCTCTATAACGTTTGGACAGAATAAACAACGGTTCTCAAACTGAAGCGCGCGTCCCTCTGGTGGTACGTAGAATACACAGGGTGTCCATAAAGTCTCTTTACAATTAAAAAAAAGTATTACAAAGGCAATTGATAAGCTATCTTAATCAGACTTGTTCTATTGCTGTATTGTATTGTGGTTTCCAAAGTTTTTTGTTTTTTTTTACCTCATTTAATACACCTCTATATAGGCACCATTAGTCCACGAAGCACATCAAGACGGTACTTGATTTCTTGCCATATTCGCTGTAGCCTAGCCTCATCAGTGGTTGCAATCACTTCTGTTATCTTTGGTTTAGTTCAGTAATGTCCTGTATCTTTGTTCGATACGTAGCCCCATAGAACCCATGATACACATTGTGCCTTCTCTTGAGGAGTAGCCATTTCTTAGGGGTTCAGTCAAATGGATGCTTCTTTAATCAACAGGATGCCTGACATACAAAAATGCAATGTGATTAAAAACTTTTATAACCACTGAGTACAACAGAACAAATCAAATTAATATATCTTATCAATTGCCTTTGTAATTAAATTTTAAAATTGTAAACTTGGACTTGGACACCCTGTATAGTAAGAATTTGCCCTCTTTTATAGATTTTGTGTCAGTACAAGTTTGATTTTATGATTATTATTTCTATGACAATGATAATCAAAATCCTTGACTGTGTGTTTACAGGGTAGATATGACAGATTACAGCAAAGGTGCTAATTATCCCTATAGTCAGCTAACACAGAAGATAATTACAAAACATTACAAAAAGACAACGAAGAAGATGAAAAGGCCAAAAGACCTGCACCTAATTTTTGCATTCAGCCCACTAAATGGGAAAATACATATCACTTTTACATATTCTTGAGTTTCCCCTTCAAAATGGCTTTCAATATTCAATAACAATTACTGGTAGAAGCTAAAAATTAAAGGCAATGCTCAAGCTTTGATGGAAAACTCCTGTGACCGGTGCAACGATCAAATTCAACCAAAAGCCTTATAATGAAGCCAATTCACTGTTTTGTGTCTGTTCAGTTTGATGTAAGTAGATATAATACTGTATAAACAGACGTGTTAATATCTCCCTCACTTAGAGTCTGCTGTCTGCACTGCCTTGGCTCTTGTTCATAAATAACCACTGGAGTCATGAATGAATGAGTTTGTCTTTTACTACGAACACTGGTTTCCATGGAGACCGTGGTGTTGTGGCCCCTCCAGGCTTGGCCCAAGTTCAGATGAAATTCACAAAAATGTTCGGGTTTTTTTTCCCCCTGTCTTGAGTTTTCTTAGGTAATTTGAATTAATTAGGTATTGAATTAAACAATTATTAAAGGCCTATATGGCAGCTGGCCTATTTTACCATATTCTAAGACAAGAGCAAGGATAGGATTCTTGGCTAGAAATCACAGAGAAGAATACATCTGTACATGTACTATTTAGGCCCGAGCCCCTACAGTAGAGCCTCTATGTGCACGGGCTTCATGTCCAGCTTTGTCCTCTAATTCACCCCCAAAATTAAAAGCCGTATTCAAGCACTCATGCATATTTGTTATTGCTAAAATGTAATAGTCCACATTGAGTAAATGGGTGAAGCTAACAGCTGCAACATGTCAACAAGGTAAATACATCTCCTACTGTATTGTCTTCACAAAGAACCCAAATTGCGAATGTATAAAAGAAGACAAAATAAACGTTTTTGGATTTGTAAGGGCCAAAACATGTCTAAATTACTCAATAGATGTGATTATACTAATAGAAATAAATAACAACACCTTTATTTTGTTAAATGAAGGTTTAAACTGACAGAAACATGCCTTCCTTGTGTGTAAATTGTCTTACTTTTTCATCATTCTGCAACCCATTGATAAGATTTTTGTCTTAAATTGTTAATCGCTATGGCAACTGCGCTAATTTTTCATCATTCTAAAACCCATGGATAGCTCCTATGTTTATTGATCGCCTTCAGCTCAATGCAGCATCCACAGGTGGGCTTTACCTGAGGCTAACCAGGTCCAGAGCAGATGTGGCCCCGCCCCCCTGGACTCTAGGCTCCGCCCCCTGCTGAGATCTTAATAACGAGGCCGGACAGACTGACACCTCTGGTCTAAACATGACTTTTGCCCCTCCCTCCGCTCCCACTGTGAACCTTTGTTTGTGCTGGGCTCCATCATTAGAAGAAGAGAGAACAATGCTGATCATGACTGACTTGGTTTGATCTTTAGCATAACACATAGGTCTTTATGTGGTATCTGTTTTATGTGGGATGCCCTTCCGATAGACATGGTGAATTTGTATCGTTGTCATTACACACAGATTGTACTTAGAGACTTAATATACAACATTTTGCCCATTGAAAAAGCAAGAGGAGTGTCCAGTTATAAAGATTTGAAGGATCCAAATTGAGGAAACAAAAAAAACATATCTAAAACTGTGTGTCAGTCTTAGACTAGTTTAGACAAGACAGGATTTTTGACAGAATTTGACCTACTTGTCCCCATGGAGATGTCATTGCTTTGCCTGGAATGTCCCGCATATGGAATTAAACTTATATATTTCCGTAGAGACAAACATTTGAAGGTACAGGTCAGATCTGCGGATAGGCCCGCTCACCATAGAATGCATGTTTCTTTTAAGGTACGTTTGAGCGATAAAAAACACATGTAATTGAATAAATGCAAGATACATTTAAGTGCAATACTGTGGAATATTCTAGGTAAAGCGGTACTATCTCCATGGAGACAAG
This sequence comes from Periophthalmodon schlosseri, assembly GCA_000787095.1. Classification (NCBI taxonomy): domain Eukaryota; kingdom Metazoa; phylum Chordata; class Actinopteri; order Gobiiformes; family Gobiidae; genus Periophthalmodon; species Periophthalmodon schlosseri. The sequence goes on along the minus strand of KN477174.1, from coordinate 9,639 downwards.
CAGGCGGCAGAAACTCTTTCAGAAAAGTTACATAGTGCATCTTTCATTACTTATTCAAAATAAATACAATAATAAAAGAAATCTAACCATTTGACCTTGGTAGATAGGAGTAGAATCAGAATCACAATATCGGAGTGAATTAAGGCAAGGCAATTTGTATAGCACAATTTGTACACAAAGTCATTCAAAGTGGTTTACAGAATAAGAAAGACATTAAAATCACAATACAAACAAATCAAAACATAAATATTTATCATAAAATTAACTTTAAAAGAGAAGAGTGCAGAATAAAACCTTTTCAGTCATATGCACAGCTAAACAGAACCGTTTTGAGCCTGGATTTAAACATTGTCAAAGTCGAGGTCTGTCTCACATCTTCAGGAAGACTGTTCCAGGTTTTAGCTGCATAAAACTGAAACGCTGATTCCCCACATTTCACATAAAACTGAAACGCTGATTCCCCATGTTTAGTCCTGACTCTGGGCACCAGCAGGAGGCCGGTCCCTGAAGTCCTCAGAGTGTGAGATGGTTCATGTGGCTCTAACATGTGGGAGATGTACTTTGGTGCTGGGCCATGGAGAGACTTGTAACAAGCAGAGCTGCTTTAAAGTCTATTCTCTGAGCCACAGGAGCCAGTGCAGAGACCTGAGGACAGGACTTATGTGCTCGTACTTCCTGGTTCTAGTTCAATATAGGTTAATCTTCCAGTGGTCAATCAGGTAATATCCAAACACAATTCACTAATCAATAAACCATCATATCAGTGAATACAAAGTTTTATAGAGTAGAGAAAGTGCAGTTTTATCTGATAAGGAGCCTGTGGAGTTTTAAGAGCGGTGGAAGTGGACCCAGGGGAGAATGTTATCCCCCAACAATAAGCGGTCATTTATAGGACGAATAAAGACTTAACCAGGTCTGAACAGGTCCAGCTGGTAAACTTGGTGTAGACCGGTCCGGACATGGGTCTAATCCTGGTCTAATCCTGACGTGATGGGGTCCACGCAGAGTCCCAGCAGGAAGATCCAGCCCCCTCACACCCTCTGAGTAAAAAACACACACGCCACCATTGTCACACCACATGGCCCAAACTACAACACAAACTGCAACTCCCAGAAGCCTTTGTCCTCCGAAATGGCATTTTTGGAGCTGGGCTTTAATCTCTGCAGGTTTCAATCCACAAAGAAATGCTCATTATAGACCAAACATGAGAAAATGTTTGTTTGGTTTATGCTTGACAAACTGCTTATAGTTTTTGTCCTTGATTTGGCGTGGTATTGAGTTGGACTTTAGTTAGGTACTCTTGAACATTTTTATTTATTTTTATTTATTTCGAGCAGATTAATGAACACAAGAAGTAAGTATACATGTGTCCAGTACACTTAATGTACATTTCACATATTTTTTCCTTATTTAAGCTCGAAAAGGAGTGGGAAGAAGAAAATCCCACCCCTGTTTTCCTATTGAAATGTTTTAAACTTGGAACGGCCTTGTTGCTGTTGCTTTTTACCATTGGACACCCTTACTTTGACTGTGGATACACTGGCAACCCTAACATCCTACCTGAGAAGCTACTGTCTTAAAAATATTATTAATTCCTGGTTAATATCGACGTCATAGAACATGTAATGATTATAAAAGACATTATAGAAATTATTAACATGCCACCCATTCAAAAATGATTAAGTCTAGTTTGGATCATTTTTCGAAGAACCTTGGGACTCTTTTCAAAACCTTGGTGACACAAATTTTGGTCCAGAATTTTGGTCCTGATGTCGAGGTTGGGAAAGTGGTATAAGTATCTCTCCATTCAGTGCTGTGAGACCAAAAATGAGTTTTGTTTATTCTGAAAGTGTTTTAGGGATTTTCTACATCAAATTGTCCTTCAGTGATATGACTGGGATAGTGCTTTCATCTGAGACAAATTCATCAACTAAACACGTTTGATACATAGAATGACGGAATAGTAATATGTATGTATAAATGTAATATGCAGAGCAAAAAAAAATAAAAAATCGATTCATAATGAAAAGATTAGGTACACAACGACACTGAGCAGGGCAGTGTAGCGCGCTCTCTTCACTGGTATCTGCAGGTGGGCCCCTCCCTCAGCGATCACGTCCCGAACACAAAGACTTAATGGGAAAAGTCAGATTTAGTGGTTAATGGGCGTCCTGTCTCCTCCTCTGTGGGCGGCTGATCCCTGGCAGGAGCCCGGGACGGTCGTGAGGGTCTGGGGTCCCGGGACAGACTGAGGCTGGGCGAGAGTCTACTCCTTTGAACAGGCCGTGAAACAACTGCTGTTCGTTAAATTAGACTTGGATTAACTCAGCACTGGGTTTGATCTAACAAAGCAGGTTTACAACACAGCTTTAATATAATGTTAAAGAAAACTATTGTGCTTGAGTCTGCTATATAGTTATAACCTGTCACATCCGAGGATAATTAGGTTATAATTTGGACATTTTTAAATCGCAACAAAGACTCCGATGGATAGATGCACATCACGCTAGTGGGTAACAGGGTTTTTTTCATTTGTGCAAAAATGACTACACAACGCTGCAGAATCCTATACATATCTCCCATTAAGAAAATAAAACTGGAGAACAAAGTAAGTACAGAGCAGTGGGCGTGTGCCAGTGGTGGTGAAAATTGGGATCGGAGCAATGGCGCTTTGACTACAGGAGTATACAGATTACTCAAACATTTATGAATCACTCCAAATACAACTTCAAGAGGGTAAATTAACAGGGGAAACAACTAGGCAATAACATGGATAAAAGCTCTGAAAAGTTGATTTTGCATAATAAGTCTGCTTTAATGTAAATGTGCATAGATAAGCTTCACATTAGGGTCTATTTCTTGTAAGGTGCCCAAAAAAAGTTTAAAAAGATAATGTAGACTTGGTTTGGTTCTGTTCTAGTCCTGGTTTAGCCTTGGTCTGGTCCATTTTTAGTTCCAGAATGAGTCTCAGTTTAGACCTAATTTTGATGCAGTGTTTGGCCACATTTGACACTGAATTTGTTCAAATCATCTGGTCTGATCTATGGCCCATCTCTGAGTGTGGTGTCTGTGTCTTGTTAATGTTTGAATTGAGGAATGTGGTCTCAGAGCATTAGACGCTAATCACTTCTGCATTTAAACCAACACATTATACTTTAACTTTAGCTTAAGTTACGTTTTTTATGTTACTAAAACCCCTAACTCCTTTTTTATTTCTCAAAGAAAACCTTATTTTATATTTGAGCCAGCTGTCCCCCAACCCTCACTGACTAAAAGTATGTTTACTCTGAGAATCTTTCACCTTTTTATTTCATTAAAAACAAAATGTCTGTATTTTGTTTTTAATGAAAAGCTGCATGTAAATTGGCTTCAACATGCGCACTGTGTCATCATTATAGACCAATAAAACAACAATTAGACAGAAAGAGTTCATCAGTTTGATCCCCTGGCCCACAGGTTGGTAGTGCAACTCCAGCTCCCTTAACTGAATACTGTTATTGTGTCTTTTGGCAAAACACTTAGCCTACCTTGCCTCCAGTGTCCAGTAGTTCCTTGATAAAGCTCTTGAGGGCCTTGAAGTTAGAAAAGCTCTATAAAATCTGACCATCTGTTTGTTTAACCAAGCAATCCCTAAATTACTCTTCTAGGTGAAAAAACAAACAAACAAACAAACAAAAAAACAAATGCGTCATGATGTTGTTTGAATTAAAGTGATACCCATCTGCAGAATTATCCCTCTCCTATCACTATCATGACAGTGGTGCTCCATGTTTGGTGTGCCCCCCAAACCCCGCCCCTCGCTGCTGATTGGCCAGTGAGCAGAGTGAGCCCACGCACACGAACCCTTTCACCTGTGCGCGGGAGGGCTCACTTCATCCAGACCCGCACGCGACTCTTCAGAGCAGCACGCGCTTGGAGCGTGGAGGAGCGCTGACGCACAGACGCACGCGGAGCAGAGAGACGCAGAGGCTGAGCTGAGGTGAGTTTTGCATCACTGATACTTTGCATCTAATTTAGATATTTAATAAAAATAGATCTATGCACGCTTCATAAACACGTAATAACATGTTGGTTGACAAAGTGGAGACACCATACAGGCCTGTTCTGATGTTGGCTAATTTGTGCACTCAAATGTATAGTTTAGCACATAGGCCACTGTGTAATTTTGCTCGTTTGTTTGTTTGTTTGTTTGTTTGATGTTTTAGTTTTTTGCAAATTTGCACGTTGCTTTTCATGCACTTGATCTTGATGTAGGGTTACAGATCAATTGCTCTTCACTGAATTTGTGCAACTAGGAATGATATTGGAAACAGGGCGAAATAAAATATACTTAAAAATAGCCTATGAAAACTTTACTGCAAAAGGTGAACATTTTAGGTTATTTAGCTCTCAAGTCACTGGATTGAACAATCTAGATAAAATCCCACTGCCATCAGCCACAAAAATCCATGCATTTAAACTCTCTATTAGCCCACTTTTATGTAGACTGCATTAACACATGGAAACGTAAATCTTTCTTCTGTTACTCGTCCACAGATTTCAGAGGCTTTTTGGCTTTGCTCCCGTTGTCGTCTCCATGGAAACGCTTGCCTCATTTTGGTCCCATGACCTTTGTGACCTGGGCCAGAGTCGGCACGAGGCGTCTGCACTTTGGGGTGAGTTTAAAACAGGCGCTTTCAGTGATGGACTTTTGCATGAGTAACATATAAAACGCAATATTTGACCTATAAGACCCGACGTGATTCGTGGTGTTGTTGCAGTCGCTGGAGCTAGTTTATTTAGACTGACCTGCATTAGGTTTGAGTCCATCCCATTTGACCACAGGCTGTATATCAATCGGCTGCAGTTCCATCTAAAATCCATTAGAGGTCACTGAATGAAAACACATACAACTTTGTCCTCAGTTCATGTCCAAATCTAAACTGCTCTTGCCTCTCTAACTTCATCTCCAAAACATGTAACTATGGGTGATAAAATGTGATTATGCCATACTTCCAAATTTGGAGCAAAAGACAGTTTCCCCCGTTATGAAATACAGCATCTAAAAACTCACAAATACTGTACCTAATTATTTCTATTAGTGGCTTGACTCTAAAACTCACTACAGTACAACAAAAATGAGCATTTTAACAATATTCATTTGAGCTACTCCCGTCTGTATTACATATTATTGGCCTATAGAATGTTCTGGCGTCATCTGAAACCCAGCAATAGTTTCCCCCTTTGATGCTATTCTGTAAAATTTAAATATAAAAAAGTGAATAAACGCAATAACATACAAATCTTCACCTATCGTCTTCAATTTTGTTTTGTTTATTTTTTTTCTGATGACACAAAAGTTTTAACATTTGCGTATTTATTTGGCTTAGACTTATGAAAGACGCCCCTCCAGATGAAATGAATGAGTTAATAAAGGAATAAACACCGGTAGGACATATTAATTTTATGTGCAGTTCAAATTCATTTAACAGCAACACCAAAACCCCCCATTGTAACCTCACTCAAAATCACTCATCTTCAGTGTCCATTTTTCTTTTTTCTAACCAATAATCTTCAAGGACAAAACACCACCTCCCCTCCCATCATGGTAACAGGTAATCAATGTTTTTCACCTCACCTGTCACTTTTCCCAGACCCCGTTCAAACCGGACTTTAAACATGTCCACCGTGATGGATCTCGGATGTCCAAAGTCCCCAGTGTCTCCTCTGGGACAGCTCAGACACTCTCCCTCAGGGGAACAACACTTTTACATTGGATCCCTGTGTGGTGTGAACTGTGAAGTGTCCCTGCTCTCAATGCATTGTATTCTCAAGAGGTCAGAGCTAATGTAAAGTCGATAGATAACTGATAACCTTGAGCTTTTGGTGTAGGGCTGAGCAATTAATGGGATATTAACAGTGATGACAATTATTGCTCCACTCGATTACAAAAAGAGTTCAAACATTAAACTGGTGGACACTGCCTTATATCGATCTGAAGGGAGGAACTAGCTACACAGAAACTAACACACCTATTGTTTACAGTTCCTATGTGTAGGTTAGGTCTAACAGAACAAACAGAAAATGTAAATAATAGGTGTTTAGTTTCAATCTAACAGAACAAACAGAAAATGTAAATAATAGGTGTGTTAGTTTCAATGTAGTTAGCTCCTCCGTTCAGATGGATATAAGGCAGTGTCCACCAGTAATTTCACCAGAACTGAAGGAGCGTCTTGGATGAGCAGCGAAACGTCTTCACTCCTACAACTTTTTGTCCAGTTGACAGATTTGACTTTTTCTTTTACTACGGATCAGCCCTGGACGACTGAGGGATTACACAGACATGATAAATAATTATAATTGTGATTTAAATTAACAGCCAAATTTTAATTGCTGTGGTATAAGCTAATGTATGTCATCCTGACCAACCCTAGCTCAAGATTTAGAGATGGCATTGAAGCATGGGTCAAATGCAGAGGACACATTTTCTTACGGGGACGATAAATTGTACCTTAACCTTAACAAATCAATATTGGCACTTCGTTAAGAAATGTCAAAATCTTGTAGTTTGGTACAGAAGATTATTTTCTGGTGTTACTGTCTTTTCTTGCACATTCCAAATCTGAATTGCGTACTCACTAATACAATTTTTTATTCAATGTTTGTTTGTCTTTTCAGAAACCCGCTATGTTGAGAACAGTGCACCTTCGGTCTCCTGTGCAATGTGGACAGAGCTGTCTCCTCACCTACAGAGAAACAAACAGGTAGGTCTATGACTTATGGGTTAAATTTATGTCAGTCTGAGAATAAAGCCACCCCCGATGACCTTACCTTAGTGCAATAATTAAATAAGTGTTTGTGGTATTTTAGCTGCATGACACACTTCTGCAGCGTGAAGAGGAACTGGCTCGACTCCAGGAAGAAAACCAAAAACTCAGACAGTTCTTGAGCTCATCGTTTGTAAAGGATCTGGAGGAGAAGGCCAAGGTGAGTGTGGACACATTCAAGTCCCTCACATTAGTAACTTTAACAGTGCTGTTTTGTGGGTAGTTTTGAAATAGTGAAGCTTCTGTGGACAGATTTTTTTGCTCTGTCAAGAACGCTTTAAAAAATGTCGTGTTATTACATTTCTTACCAATATAAGTTTCAGTCGCATAGCTTTTTCCTGTTTATGGATGCCATTTTGAGGACTTTTGGCCATTTGAAAGATATAATATTTTGTTAAGTGTTATGGCAATGGTTCTAGTTTTCCAGCACTTTGAAACCCATGTGTAGGTTTGGTTTCATCTGAAAGAGACTCCAAAACCAGAAGATTTTAGATTTTTGTATAATTAAAAAGTTAATCTATATTATTATTTCTTTTGTAGACGCTGTGTGTCAATGGGAAGAGGAAGAGAAACTTGTCCTGTTTCACTCCACCCATCTCTAAACGAGTATGTCGAAATCTCACGGCCGAATTCTGCTCCGAATCTGAACCATCTGAAACCAGTCTGGATCTGTGGGTCCTTAAAACCCTGGGCCTGAAGGACAAAGACACTATAGACACAATGGCAGACCATAATAATACTACCACTAATCATTATCATTCACCATTAGAGCACAATACTGACAGCTGTAATGTTTACCAGTCACCTATCACTGCCAATATGCTTCAAACCTCCCCAAACCCAAGTGAAAACCAAGACGGAAAAGATAGTGGGTTTGAAAATGTAAGTACAGATTTTTCGAGTCCCAAAGATTACAACTCAACCTGTCATACATATTCATATTCAAAATCCCAACCAGAAGTTTGTCAATGGCCTTTGCCTTTTCAGACAACAATCAGCTATAGTCCAATGGAGAGATTGAATTTCTCGCCAAAGTCCTGTTCAACTCCAAAGATATCAAATCAAAATGGCGGAAATGTCCCCAGTCCGATGAGGAACAGTCGACCAGATTTGGCGTTTAGCATGTCTTTGAGTCCCAACCATAGCCTTAAGACCCATAGTTTCCCACACGGTCAAGCATTTGTGAGGAGAGACACCAAAGGGCGATGCAGTTTCACCTGGGTGCCCCGAGACCGGCCATAGAAAGTGGCAGTTTTAGTATGCAATGAATAGCCTACTGAATATATGGTACCACATCATAATAACTACACCTTAAACAGCCCTAATAAAGCATAAACAAAGACTTAATTTATAATGAACAAATAGTTTATTAAGAATGATTCAGGCTTCATAACTACTTAATTAAGGGCTTATGAGTTAGCTTAGTAAGAGTGTGCTTCACGGCAAAAAGGTTTTGGGTTTGATCCCTGGGTTGCCCGGGCCTTTCTGTGTGGGGTTTGCATGTTTCTCTCTGTGTCTGGGTGGGTTTCCTCCAGTTTGCCCCATCAACCCAAAACATGCACCAAAGGTCAAATCCTCCAGTTAAGGTCGTCCTGAATAAGAATATCAACAAGATCACGGAGATGAGTCCCCGAGGACTGCACGGTGGTGCTCACTGCTCCGGAGGAGATGCCCCAACGACATAGAGGGATGGGTCAAATATAGAATGAAAATTTCCCTATGGGGACAATAAAGTGAACCTTAACCTTCATTAAGTAGTTTATAAGTCTGAATCATTCCTGTTGAACAAGCTGTTCATTATTAAGACCTGGTTAATGTTTTATTAAGGATAATTAAAAGTGTAGCTACTTACAGAGTGTTGCCCAGAAAAAAACAAAACAAAACCAAAAACTAAAGATTGCAATGCTCTAGAGACCAACAAATACCTTGCAGGGAGAAGTTTTGCTTTTTAATCAGCTACTCACAAATGTGAGGTTTATTTGTGATCGCTTTTCTCAAAACTGCACTCAGTACAACTGGATTTCCATAGCAATTACTCATCTTAAAAAGTGTATTAGAAATGTTCATACTGCCTACAACAGTGCCTTGGACCTCATTTCAGTTGTTTGATATACTGACTGACATACCTGTTTTTTAATATTCTTGATTGTATATTTATTACATGTTTATTTATGGTATGGTTTTTATTCTTAATCTGACTTTAAGATTGTAAAAATGCTGAAGTACTACAGAAATCTGTCAAAGAGCACTGCCCATACAATACACTTCAAATGCTATTTATTATTTATGAAAAACAGGAGTCAAACTGTCTTAACACGTCACAACTGCCAAAGAAACTGGACCAGGAATTTGAAGTTGTTGCACTGTTTTGAAATCCCCATTTTGAACCAAATTATAATTTATTCTAATGATTTATGATTGATTTATGATTGATGTATACACTGTGTTTTATAGACTTGCATTTGTAATTCAGAAATGTCTGTGTAATGTTGTTATTTGTCTTTTGGGGAATGTAGTGGATTATTTTATTCATGAATTTATGAATACAAAGCACTTTTAGCTGTTGATCACTTCAGTTTTGCCTTGTTGTTTACTAAATGGGACAGTGCCTGAATAACACATTGTGACTTGTGAAATATACTATAAAACAACACATCTTTAGTGAAAAAAATGTACATTCTTTTCTTTGAATGTTTGACCTGGTAATGCTTTTTACATGTTAAAAAGTAACACAGGGAATCCCAGAAATGTGTATTCTAAATATTAACAAACAAAAAACTATACTGAAAGTCACGTATCACATGTAAAATTAGCACAAACACAACATGATAAT
>KN477172.1:3490-14662 GCA_000787095.1 Periophthalmodon schlosseri | reverse complement strand
GTACTGTTATTTGAATGTCTTTCTTAGTCTGCAAAGCACTTTGTGTATGAGTTGTGCTATACGAATAAACTTGCCTTGCCTAAGTGTGACTTAATGTGCTGCAGGCTGGCTAAGGGTTGAGATAAATATTTAAGTTAGTTATGCAAGTTTTTTTTTTCCCAATGACTTGTTTTGAGTTTTGAGTGTGAACACATGTTACGTCAAAAACTATTTCCAAATATTCAAAAGCAATATCATGTCCGCCTTCCACCAAGAAATATTTTGTACCATTACTTGCATTTTGTGCATTTTTACAAAAAAGTAAGTATTAAGTATTATATAAAAAAGCTTTATATGTACTTGAAGATTTGAATGAATGCCAGGACACAAAAGAGGTCCGTAGCTCCTTTTTTGTCATCTAAAGCCTGAATGGCATGACATTGGTAAACAAAATGACCAACTAGGAACAGAATGGAAACAGTTATGGCCAACTCCCCTTGAAGAATTGGAGAAAATAAGCAAGCGGGCTCCTCTACCTCCGCCTCCACCCGCCTTGTGAGTGCAAACTGCGTCATATCAGAAAGACACGGTAGAGTAGTGCGTTCATGAGCGTCTGTAAACTTGAGCATCTGGTGTCCCCTGTGGGAGTCATTAGCGCTGACGCTCATTGTTTTGTGACATCCTTCAGTGTGGCGTCCCTCACCTCACAGCTCAACCCGGGGCCTGTCACGTAATACCTCTCGCACACCTGCCTGCACTTCCGCCGTCTTCCCAACATCAAGGCGCTCCCGAATGGCTGCTCCCACCGAAACTGAGCCAGATAAATAGTCAGGAAGAACAGAGAAAGGCAAAGAATGAGGTCTGTCAGCTTTCTACAACCCATTATGTGCGTCATGGAGGACTGCTCCTCTCCTACACCTGTCTTTGAATGGTAGAAGACAAAAAGACTTCTCCAACTTTACGTCTTTGAAGCGAGGGAGTTATAAGGAGATGACATGGGAAAAGATTCACTCATTCAACCATCTCCAGCGGAGCATCCATACAGCCATGTGCCTTGTGCCGCGTCTCCTTAGTTCTAAGAAAACCTCCTCTCCTAATCTCACTGAGGCAGGGAGGCTGGTGCTGGCTGTTGTTCACATCTCCGCACACTTTCTTTCATCTGCCCAGGAAAATCTCACATGCTCGTAAAGCCTCAGCTGACATCGCCACCTCAGTTCTGTTCATACTTCGATCAAAACTTGACTACTTGCCGTTAAGAAAATATCTGAGACAGCATCCAGTGAAAAACAGGTGTAATAGGTGTTAATTTTGACAGCAGTTATTTCAATTTAATTTAGAACAGAACTATTACCAGCTAATCCTATTTGGACAAGCAATTACTTTATAATCTTGGTTAACTACATATTTGAATGTTTAAAAAAAAAACGTCTTTATTATTATGGTTTTAAGTTAGTGCTACAAAGCTCTAATGTATTTAATAGTCTTCGCTATAATAAAATATTTTTTACTGACACAAGCCTCTGGTGCCTTTAAGTGTTAAAGCAATTATTACTACAACAAGGGAAGGGCTTAATTCTGAAATATCTGAACAGGCAACACATAGTGTAATTAGACCTGTCACGATGCCAAATTTTGAGGCAAGATATATCGCTACAGAGATATTGCGATAAGCGATAATATTAAAACTGTTTCATACCACTGGCACAAAGCAGGAGAATTCCATTAAACCTATTTTTAAATATATTGTTTCATTAAAAGGCCTGAGCTGCAAGAAGTAAATGGTGGAATAAATAACTTCTATGGCCAACAAAATGGCAAAAATCTCCCCACTTTTGCGAAGAAATTGTACACCACGATAAATACAATAAGTCGATATAGTAATTATCATGACAGGCCTAAGTGTGATTTTGTAAAATGTTATATTTCTTTCTTTCTTTTTGCTCATCTGGGGCCTCGTGAGAAAAATTCACTGTAACCACTGTACATAAATAAAGACAGACCAATCTTTTTCCACATTAGCCAGAGCAGAGCTAACAGTGAGTGGTGTAGACAGAACATGAACACCCACCTAAGAATTTAATCACTGTTCAATGAAGTCGATCCCGGTTTCATCAGCAATGGCCTGCAATTAACCTCAAGTGGGGCTTCAAGAGGAAGAAACTCATTTTTCCCATAATGCAGTGTCCTCAAAATGCAGTTGTCATGGCCTTTGAGTTGCGGAAAAAATAACATACGTCCGATTGCTGTCACGTATTATAACTGTTGCACTTGTTCACTGTGAATGGTCCAAGACGCTCTCCAGAGGATCCACGCCATCCTTCACTGAATGTGAACGGAGACAGGCCAGATTGGGAATGAACTCCCTTTATGGATTTCCGTTCCAAATAAAGTGGATCATTCCCACCAAATGGCCGTGACCCCGGCACAATTAACCTGGCTATTTGTCACTTTCAAGGGCACCCACTGGGAGTTTGGGGAAATTGGCCAACTTGTCACCATCCTTCACACTTCCCTGATCAGTAATGGAGGTTCAGGGAATGATTGAAATGATTTACCCCGTCTTCTCCAATATCTCTGTCTCATTTCTTTTCTACCACTGTACTCCATCTTTAATTTTCTGTCACACACCTCCTCCAGGCTCACTTAGCACAGCTGCGATGCTTGAGGAGTCCTAAGGCATTTAATTAAGAACCACTGTATACTGCCCTAACTAGCTTGCTAATTACTGCTGCACCTTACAAAGCAACTTGGGCCCTCCCTACTGGATGAATGAAAATACAATTGATTTCCTATGGAGGCACAGAGCCAGGCCTGAAGCAAAGCGTGATCAGGTGTTAATGAATATCAATGTTAATCTAATGGAGGGACAGAGAAAGGAGAGAATGGGGAAAATAATGCTCCATATTATGATGCAATTGAATGTTTTGCCACAAAGATATGAGTTAGCCTATGTGTTTTATTGAGGACAAATTGAGCAGAATGGCAAAGGATTTTCCTGGTATTCAGTAAAAATACCACACACAAACTTTTATTTTTATCATTACTGATCGGTTTCCATTCATGGCGCTGCAAGATTTATAGTACAGTACAATTTGAATCATAACAAATCACTAGCAATACATCGGTTTGATTCGGTACTTGGCCTCTGAAAAGCTGCCAGTACCTGTCCGATGCCACAGTGTGTGGGTAAAAACAACAGTGAGGCCTGTAAGACGTTCATCCTCAGAGACCATGGCTAATTTTGCAGAATAAAGTCTGTGCTAGCACTGTTGTCTCTGCAGTTAAGTTCTGCTTCCAGTTGAAAAACTTAACAAGGGCATTAAATGTCTTTTCTGTCACTGTTAGTATTTTTGTGTCTGCCAGGTCTCTACAGCCTGTATTTAATTTCATTAGTGGTACCATTAGCCACAAGCAGTAAACAGCTGCGGCTCTCATCTACCCCGTCTCTTAAAGAAACATTCAGTGTGGTATCGGATATGTGAATTGTTTGAGTACTTGCTGATACGATACCTTAAAATCCACTGTATCAAAGCGTTTGTTGGCATCAATATCAGAACAACCCTAATCCAGAAATTCTTTCTATATTTCAATCCAACCAGTTTTAAAGATTTGCTTTATAAAAGGCACAGGAAATGCATAAGAGATGACTCATCGTCCCTGAAGTTGTGATCACTAAAATATTCAATCCTTTCAGGAGGAACAGTGTGCCCAAACACTCTCGACTTGCAGCAAACCTCGCATGCCTCCTACAGGTAGCTGTATGTGTGTCATAAATACATTTGCTGGTATTTGCATTCACACCGTCTTTCATGGCTGTTGAACAGTGTTCCTTGCGACAGAATCAGAGGACATTTATTTTATTACAATCTTATTCTGCAGCAGTGGAGCGATTATCAGGACGAGGGGCTTCACCCTGTCGCCTTAACACGCGCTAGGTCAGGGCGTCTGTCCTCCCCTTGCTCTGCCACCATTGTTAATTCTCCTCCATTTTACACCATTGATCTCCTGCCTCACAGCCCAAACATGCAGGTCTTTGTGGGGCTGTTAAGCGGCTCCAGGGCCGGACTGTCTGGTCTCTTGTTGTGAGCATGATATCGATCTCCAACTCCCCATGAACTGTCGACTTAAGAAATGGACTAAATGCAAGGTACTTTCTTTAAAGAATGGATTCGAATAGAAATTCTTCTTGCAAAGATTAGTGTCACTGGGAGCTGTATTTTACTTTACTAACCCTATAACTTTTTCCTAAATCGTAAAAAAGTGATTTACTTGGTACAAGCCTTATGACTTTTACAAGCTTTTGTGCACTTTTCCACTTCATCCCACTGAAAAGAAGGAACAACTGCACAGGACCACAGGTCAGGAACCACTGTGCTCGCACATCCTGCAGAGACTCTTGGGAGACAGCCAGTGTTTCCAGGTCAGCTGCACAATGTCCCCTCCTCAGAACGTCTCGAGCTCGGGGTCCCTTCTCTCCTCACTTTCATTCAGCACTGTGCTAGAGGGTGGCAGTGGGGGCCAGACTTACTACCTTATTTGGCTTCCCTCAATGTAAAAGGTGCAGTGGCTCAATGTCGAATAGGGGTGGGAGGAACACTTCAGAGCTAGAACCATGAAATAAGCAACAGTGCAAGAAAAATTGAAGCAGAAGGCTCGCTTTTGTTTGGGTGGCAAAAAACACACACACACACTCTAAAATGGTGGCGTCTGCACACATGGCATTTTGATAACCATGGCACAGAGTGAGAATATAAGAGTGACCCTTCATTTTCTTAGTTCTTATGGAAAAAGGCTCGTAGATTACAGCTATTCTCTGTCTAATCCAAATGCTCGCTCAAGTAACATTACAGAACAACTATCACTGGTCAGATTTTTTTTTCCCTCTTGCTGAAGTGATGTAAGGCAGCACTATAATCAAAATGCCACACGCACATCTGATTTTAACGGAAGCTTGCTGGTCATTTTTGCAGAGGGCAGACTTCGCGTTATCAACTCCTCCAGTACCAGATTAAAATTCCTCAGAGATATTATGCTGACTCATAACAGAGTATGATTGGGCTGGGGAAACTTCTTCTAAAGTCTAGGCCTAAAAATGTCAACTTGGCATGCGCAGGAGACACGGGGTCATGCCTTAGTGTGCTGATTAAAGGAAACGCTTCAAATGTAATCTACTGCCCCACACAACCGCGGCTTCATGGGTCTGAAAGCAGAGAGGGAACTTGCACCGTCAATGGCTGCTGTGGTATATATCAGCTCTAAATCCTAATGTTTTCTGCAAACACCATCTTATTTATAGGGGGATTTTGCAGGAATCTTCTCATAGCATGTGAGTTATTGTTCAGCCAAGAGGAGAATTCTTGTTTACCACGTTATCAAAAGGTGTTATAAACAGAAAAACACTGAAAGCCTGCATTGTTTTAGCACTGCAATAATTCAGTGTGTGGGAAGCTATTTGAAGTCAAACTTTGATATTTATGAGCTCCGACTGGGCACAGTACAGGTAGGAGTTCTTTGGCGAATATTTAACCTGCTCACCTCTGTCCACCCCCGCGATTTAACTAACTTTAACAATTTGTCGGAAATGTAGAATTTAACACCCCTTCTACCTCGAGTGCCCCGGACCCCTCCCGGCCCTGGTGTGTGCGCTGGCAGCATTAACCTAAGCCAGAGCATTCGAGGTGTAGAAGGTAAGCCTCTGCAGTCCGCTTCATGTTTCATAAAGAGATAACGTCCACTAAATATACCCGAGGTGAGCAAAGAGATAGTCGGGCATTAGAAGAGGTATCTACAGAGAGCAGAGAGGAAAGCACCCGCTCCTTTAATTCCAACTACAGACATTAAAAGAAGAAAGGGCTTAGGATTCACACATATTATTCAATACAGACACATATAGGGGGGAATATGAAAAAGGTCTTTGGGGTTGAAATTGTGTGTGGTGAAAAAATGTACTATATAAATATAATAAGATTCGGGAAAAAACGTGTTTGGGGTTAAGTAAAAAATCGTGTTAAATGCTACTTAAATTTGCTCACTGGGATTCTAGATAAATGTAAGGCCGTTTTTCGAACATGTGCGTCAAAAATCGTCAGGAATCTTGACTGGCCAATGTAGTTCATTTGTAATATCTGAGCAGCTGCTTTAGAAGGACAAACCAACGTCCAAATTTTCCTCAACTCGCATCTCCAAAAAAACACACCACCAAAAAGATCCCTACCATTTTCTATATCTTCAGCAGGTTCACCGTCAGGAACACCTGGCCAAGCTTGAGTTTTTAGGTCGGAAAAATTCCCACTACAGATGGGTTTGTCACGATGACTACGATATCGACGTATATTTTGAGGCTCAATGTTGATAGTGTGTACAATTTCTTTGTAAAAGTGGGAGATTTGGGGTATTTTTGTTGTAACACAAAAAGTTTTGAGCTGTAAAAGTTTGAATAAGTCACTTTTAAGACTAATTATTGGTTCAGTGAGCTCAGGCCTCTTGATATGATACTATCTATTTAAAAATGGTTTACTGGGACTATCTTGCATGATTGTTATTGGCATGAAGTAGTTTCAATATCATAGTTTATCGTAGTATATCTCTGTAGCAAGATATCATGCTTCAAAATTTGTTATCGTGACAGGCCTAACCACAGAGACAAAGAAACAAAACAAAAAAACCACAAACTTCACCCGCTGTTGAACCTGACTCGATATAACGCACCAATGTAAACAGCTTTGAACAGTGACTAAAGGAGGAGCAAGTTTAGCATAGCCGATGTCATAACCTGAATCTGACAAACTACTGACTAACACCAAAATAAATCCAGTGCTGCCTTTTCATTTTGTAGATCCCAAAAACAGAATCAATCATTAATGGCTGCCACAAACTAAATTTCAGAGCAAATGAGAAGCGATTGCTGCTGCTGACGCACGCTATGCCGTCCTCCCACTCTTCACCGTGTGGATTTTTAGCTAGCTAAAGTGGATGTCAAGTCATTGGCTGTTGCTCATTTAAATAGGATATGAAGAGAAAAGGATTAGTGAGTCTACCGTCATGCCAGCCTTCGCCTGCATTTCGGAGATTCATCTCTCAGTGTGATTAAACAGGAGACATCCACAACTCACAGGTTAATCCATCAAAATGGTACCTTGTAGAATAAGGGAGGTTACATTAATCAAGTTTGCAAATTTGTGTTGGCTTGCATGGGGCTCAAATAGATAGGTGTTGTGTATGAGTAACTGGCGAAGGTGCTTTGTCATAAACTCAGGGGAAAATACACAACACTCCAAGTCACAAAGATGAGAAATGAGTGACAGAGTGACAGTGACTGGCACATTAAGTAACCTTTAAATTGTCTTAGTTTTTTTATTTTGTTTTTATTTTTATAATACTATAGGCCTATCGTGATAAATACTATATCGACTTAATGTTACATAACATAACAGACGGAACATTCCTTTTTGGGGGTCAGTTATCGTGGGAGTTTTTCTTTTTACTACAGGGAAACATTTGGTTCTTTTTAGGTACTGGGATGAGGTTTAAGCTTTTTAGGTTTAAATTATGAACTTCTATGACTCATTATAGACAGAAACTCAAAACTTAAGTGTTGCATTCTGTTCTATTCTTTATTCCAGTTCAGTTTTTTAACTTTTTTTTTGTTTACATTAACAATACTTTTTGGCAATAAACCTGCTTTATGGTTTGACTTCATTATCATTTATCATCTATATTTACTTAAGCAATATATCGCACTTCAAATTTGTTATCATGACAGGCCTATAATACTAAAATTATATATATTGTAAATTTTGGACTATAGAGCGCGCCTGAATATAAGCCGCACCAGCTAAATTTGAAAAGAAAATCAATTTTGTACATATATAAGCCGCACCTGAATATAAGCCGCAGAACATGTTGTAACATGACAACACAGAAAGACGGTACACGGAAGTTTTTTTTGTTTGTTTAATTTAAGAACATGCTTTTTTTCAAACTGTGCCTGAAAATCAGCAGCTCCAACACGCCATCAACACGGGATGAACATACCTGCATGTTTAGAAAATAAAACAGCACCAACACGGGCCATCTGCTTTTATTTCCTCTGAAAGCTTTTGTCGTCTTTTTACATCGACTAAGTTCTTCCCGCTGCCACCTCCAACGTCGCACCATCGATTCCTTAATGCCAAGTTTACGTGCAGTGGCTCTATTTCCTTCTTTGATGCCAGATCTGTTGCCTTTAACTTAAAAGCTGCATCATCTGCATTTCTTTGTGTGTTTTCCATGATGAGGGTTTGGCATGATGAGCAAAATGACAGTTCAAAATCAAAACTAGTGCATTCTGCAGCGCATAAGTGCCCCCCGGTGGCCGTTAGCCAGTAAAAATCTATAAATTAGCCGCACCGTTGTATAAGCCGCAGGGTTCAAAGCGTGGGAAAAAGTCCCAGGTTATAGTTCGAAATTTACGGTAACTTTGAGTTCATCTCTCACTTGGTAATGACGAACATGCAGAAAAAGTATTCCACTGTTAAACTCAAAAAGACATATTCTCTTTAGCGTCGGCCAGTTTGTTTAAGTTCACAGATTTGGGTTTGACTGCGTTCACTTATGCTGCACTTAAAAAGCACCATTAGGTTAGGTATCATGTTGCACGTTTTTAAATAATTGATTAGAAACCTAAATGACTTACTAAATGAATGACTATCTAGTGCTCCAAACACTGAGAGCATATCGGGGAATGCTTAGTTCTGTTGCAGATTTGCACACTGTTTGCTTGGTCTGTGGGGATTTACATGACTTAAGGAGGGTTACTAACAAGTAAAGACTGCGCTCATGGCCCATCGCGTTTCTCGCCTTTGTCATCTCATTTGTCTCACATGTACAAGGCTTTAGAACAGTCATTACAAAGTAAATCTCCTTGGCCTAACTTGGCCCTATAAAAGTCTGGCATTCGCTGCTTGATAAATGGACACTCAACACTAGTTATAATGATGAATGGGAATTTCTCAATGGTAACGGTGCCATGAGGACAAAAAAAAGTTCAATGAAACTGCCCCAAAAGTGCTGCCAATAGCTCAGTGGTAAGGGATGACTGTAAAGTCAGTAGATGTTCACAATATTGGTCCTTATTGAGGAGTTGGCCCAGGTGGTGGCTTGACAAAAAAAAACAGAGGTGGCTTACCCAAAAAAAACCTTCGTTCCAGTTACATCCAAACGTTACTATGCTCAACAGCTTAAGTCAACTGCTTTTCCCTATTTTTGTTTATGGAGTACAGGAGGACAGTAGTTTACCAGCAGTGCTTAAATAGTATTCCTATTACAATCTGTAAATTTATTTAAAGTGATCTTACAACGGGCTCAGCTACAGAGGAGGAAAGTAACAATAGACCAGATGTTAAGGTTAACTAACAATTGTAATGTATTAATTGACCAAAAATAATAAATAATATAATAATTAATAACAAAAAAAGTCCCAAATTTGATCAAATATTTTCTACAAATTAAATTATATTTTACAAAGGAATGAATTAAAAAATAATTCAAGCTTAACTAAATTGGACTCTAATTACAAACTATTTTTAAATTATACAAAGTTTGTAGTGTCAACAAAAAATATTACAAAAGTCAGTGCAGCTAAGTGAGCCGGGGGCAGACCAGCCGCTTTATTGGACGTGCCCCGTCAGGTGGAACTCCTGGATTGGTGGAGCGGTGCCTGTCCAACCCAGAACACCGGAGCGGCAGGTTACATCACAAGAGGGCCGTGGCCCGTAACAAGCGACACAGCAGAATTTTCCGGAGCTGGAACGTCATCTGCATGATTCCATGGAAAGTTAAAATCATACTTCAGAACATTCTCCATAGAGATCGATGTTTTATGCCACATTGTGGAAAATTATAGGCAAAAGAACAACATTTTCATGGAGACAAGGGGAAGGAGGCCCTCTTCCAGTAAGGACTAAGGCTGAATTATTTATAAAACATTATAAAAACATGGTTTTATTCATTTCTTTGCCTTTTTTTTTTTCCCTGTGGCGCTTTAATGTGTGAATGTGATGAACAGTTGCAGGGCTTTCATGATGGAACGGGGGTTTGAGGGTTACAAGTTTAAATGTATCGTGATTTGTTGGTATACAATTTTTTACTTTTTTTTACTGGTTACCGCATCGCTACATTGGACCCACAAAAGAGCCGGTTTTATGATGAGTGAAATAACATGAAAGAGGTATTCGCAGACTGCACTGGGGGTCTGATCAATGACCAACATCAAGCAACCGCGAGAGGAGTGTAGATGAAGTAAAAAGCATGGAGGCGAGGCAGGCCAATTTAATCCCAGCCATCTTGCCTGGTAATAAGAAAGGAGCGGCAGAGTATAAATAGTGAGCAGGAGACTAATGGAACTCATTTTAGGAGAGTATTTAACCTATTTTACACTGAGACCAGGCTAATCAATTAAACGTGCTTTTAGCCCAGTTCTTGACTTTAATTACTCCTCAAATGATTATTCTCACATATACTACCTTTCTCCTTGAAATAGATCTCATATTAACCATTGTGCCTTTAGCTACTTTTAGCCCATGAACTTTTTTGTTTCTATTTTCCATCTTGTGTCTTTTTGATGTGTTTTCATCTATTGACAACACAAAATGTCACAAATAGAGAAACTGACAGCAACCTCGGGGTAAGAAGGCCTCTGATTTGTCTGTTATTAATGTCCACATCTTGATTTATAGACACAATAGTGGAATAAAAATACCACGATCATGTAGCTCCAGTTAAGAGGCTCCTCTGTCCTCCACTCGTTACCTGTATTAATGGCACCTGAACTCCTTATCAGTATAAAAGACACCTGTCCACAACCTCAAACAGTCAGACTCCAAACTCCACTATGGCCAAGACCAAAGAGCTGTCAAAGGACACCACAAACAAACTTGTAGACCTGCACCAGGCTGGGAAGACTGAATCTGCAATAGGCCAGCAGCTTGGTGTGAAGAAATCAACTGTGGGAGCAATTATTAGAAAATGGAAGACATACAAGGCCACTGATAATCTCCCTCGATCTCTCGCGCAAGATCTCACCCCGTGGGGTTAAAATGATGATGAAAAGAATGGTGAGAAAAATCCCAAGAACCACACGGGGGAACCTAGTGAAGGACCTGCAGAGAGCTGGGACCAAAGTAACAAAGGCCACCATCAGTAACACACTACGCC
>JACM01048398.1:0-11287 GCA_000787095.1 Periophthalmodon schlosseri | reverse complement strand
TATTATTATTATCATTGTTATTGTTATTATCATATTATATTGAGTTCATATGTATGCGATAAAAAAAATTAAAATCACCATCTTAAAATTAGGAAATATATTAACTTTAAATTAGATTCAAATTTATTTAATGTTTATTTACAGTGCAACAAAGTGCAGTTTATCATCTAACCGTACAATGCAACAGAAACACTGGTGAGAATCAAACCCCCAAATGTCAGTTTTATGCACAAACTTTTACCTACCTTTACAGTGGCATTTTTGTTTAATCTTACATAATTGTACCCTTGATCACAATAAATGCAACTACTCCGCCTGGTGCCTTTTGGCTAACAATCTAAAATAAACTGCACGTTATTTTTAATCGTCCTCCACTAAAAAACCCAAGTCACTTCCTCTTCCAGTCCTCACCTCGGGGACAATTTGCCCCCTTCGACCAGCATTTGTTGCAGAGGTAGCAGAGTTTCTGGTCCTCCTCCGCAGCACGTAGGCACATCAGACAGGGACTTGGCCTGACTCCAGCCCCATGCCAGCACTATTTCTCCCCGAACAGATGCTGCCCAGCCCGGCCCCTCTCTGTTCCTGCCCCCAGTGTCGCAGATTCAATGAAACACCTCACCTTGGCTCCAAAACACGACGCGGCATACCTGCTTTAATAGAGTTCTGATTGACTTGTAACAAATAAGACAGGTGAAATTGGGCATCCTTGTCGGCTAGATTTAAATTGTGTACAATCTCATTTCATCTTTATGGTTTATTGGTAATTGCTTAATGCACCATGAAGTTATACAATTATACTTTATACTAGGTGCTGTACCTGATTTTTATTTTCTTAAACTTGTGAAAAAGACGTCTAGTTCATTTGAAACAGTTTGGAGTGGTCCAAACTTATTCCTCACTTATGCTTTGCAAACGTCCTAATTATTCACTGCAATGAGTTTTTCACAACTTCCAGAGGGCAGAGCTGAGTTTTTCCATCACGCTAATGCTAACAGCAACTAACAACAAAACAAAATATTATATCTTTTGAATGGGAAAAAGTCCTCAAAACTCATGAGTAGCTACTTTTCTACTGCGCATAAATGTTGAAGGTAGCACATTGTCCAAACTTTTAACATGTGGGAATTAAATTGTTAAATTAGCAATGCTGAGTCTGACTCTCTTTATCATATCATATAAGTGTTTCGCCATATATATCTTCAAATATAAAACTTATGTTTGCAGAAAGATACTCAGTTCTAATTTTAAGGAAACACAAAGTTACACTGTTGAAACCAGAAGGAAACTAGCACACAGCAGAGTAAAACAGTTTAAAGGAGGGTAAAACGAGAGTTGCTAACAGCTAGCACAAGAGTTGCTAACAGCTAGCAACTGCTGAAGTTGGTTAGCAGCATAGTGCAGTTAACTGAGCTCTGAACATATGAATGAGTTTGGTGAATGAGAATGATCTTTTAAATCACAGAGGAGCACTTCTTTGACTACATGTGAGTGAAAATAAAACTACAACTCCTTGTATGTTTTAGGATGATAATAGGATTCGGTTCAAAAACACAACATGTCTAGGAAAATACATGAAAATAAATAGGCCTATGCAGAATAAGACAAAATATTTGCGATTAATCTTACAGCCTCTGGGTACGTTTTTGATGAAGATTCTTAAGATGCATGGACAAAATTAATTTAGCACAAAAAACAAAAGCAAACAAACAAACAAAAAAAAAAACAACAATCATCAATAATTCATACCATCCATTTGAACCTTAACCTTTTGTCTTTACTCCCTAATGAACTCTTGCTAGGCTAACCAAACAACTGGACTACACAACCAGCTTCACAAAAAGGTCAACTTTCTTTGGTGAAAACACGTCCGATCTCTACACAGCTGGATGTCTCTGAAGTCCCCCTACATGCTAACTGTTGCATACTGCTACGCTCATGGAAATTTAATGGCGCGGCAGCTTGCCGTCCACCATGGCAACCATAAATACTCCTCCACTGTTAATTTATGACGCAGGGCGGAGAATGAAAACGCATTACACGATTTATTAGAGGTAGTTGATTCAATCCCACCTCTGTGCAGGAGAATGCTACAGTTCATTAGCATGGCTCCGCTGCGCTTTGTGATTGCAACATTAATCACGATAACTGTTTTCCAAATGTACACTGGATGATCCCTGCCCAGAAACCGGCAAATGGGCGATAGAATGGTTCTGGCCTTGGCTATAGTAGAGAGGCAGAGGCTGGCTGTTTCACATCCATCTGTAGTGGTGATATAAGGTCAAAATAACAACTCAAAAAAAAGCAAACCATGCGGCTATTGGGGAAAGTAGAAATGGGATGAGGTCTAATAAAGAGGCTATTTTGATTTGGAGTAGGTCGGCTTGGAGGTAGGTTTGAAGAAAGAAAAAAACATTAGGTAGAAAATGTTATGCCAATTGCAATGCGCTGGGTTTCAGATGACATCACTGCATTCTATGGGACAATAATATTTAATTCAGACAGGGAGAGCTAAAATGAATATCGTTAAAATGCTTTCTGTTGTAATACAGTGAGTTCTTGTTCTATTCAATAATAGAAACGTTCAGGTTCATTGGTGCATTTACCTTTTGGATATTTTATGGAAAGGTTCGATGTAATCAATAGGAAAAACTGGCTGTTCCCATCTGGGAGTATGGCATTATCATACTGTAGAAGCTAAACCAAACCAGTTGATTCTTTTCACGCAGACCTCCACCAAGGCAATGCAGTAACTACATTTTCATAAAAAAATATGTGGATTATTGGATCAGGAAATACAAATAAAAGAGTAAAAGACAATAATTGTGGAGGCTGAAAATTTTTGTAATAAAAATAAAGGTCAAGCTGTGCCTATAGCCTATTCAAATAATGACACTTCCCCAATATGCTAAATTAAAGCATTAAACCCAAGGAATATCAGTGCATAGAATAAATGTAACACAAAGTGCTTTACAGTCATTAAAACAATCCCACATGCCCTTCCACCCAGCCACCTTACCCCCATAACTGCCGACCTCACATAATCATACAACCCACACACACACAGTCACAAGCACAGCCTTACCTCAGGCTACAGATGAACATGAACATAACACTACCTGCTTTACAAAATATATTGTAGCCTTACCTCAGGCTACAGATGAACATAACATAACACTACCTGCTTTACAAAATATATTGTAGCCTTACCTCAGGCTACAGATGAACATAACACTACCTGCTTTACAAAATATGACATATTTGATTAATTCCAATGTTGCAGCCACATATAGTCTTTGTGGAAGTTGCACTGCCATTACCAATATACTGGAGATTTTTTATGTCTATAAACGTCACAAGCTTTTGAGAGCATGCTGCAGATATTCATTGCACAAACAATCTTACAACAATGGCAAATATATATAGCATATAGTTTCTATAGCACATCAACAGTTACTGTCTGATTTTTGAGAATCTGTATACATGTCCTGATTTGGTGGCAACAGAATTAGGTACAATTAGTACAGGCTATTGTAAAATAAAATGGAAGAAAACATCAAAATACATGCAGTCTTGATGTTTTGTACATCATAATAAAATAATATGCACTTGAAAGATAACTTTAGTTGTTTTTCCCCAAACACAAACTCATCCCCCACTGTTTAATTTCACAGTGAGGAGACAAAAGGCAAACAAAATGGCCACCTGCTCAAATGCAAATCAAAACAGCTCATTTTGTAGCTGAAAATCACCACCACAGCGCTTGCATAAATTCATATTGTCATTTTTGTGAGCTTATAACTAAAATGTGCTTCATTTTAACAGGCTGGCTGTACTAGTTGGACTGAATTCTAAATCCGCTATAGTGAGGTCTAGGTGTGGTGTTAAATGTGCCGATGTGATGGATGGAACAGACAGCAGCGTCACAGTCTGTCAGTCACTCAGGTAGACTCACAGAATACAGCCTCCTCGGACCATATCCTAGTCCAGAGCAGCTCTCCTCTCAAATATATGGACTCTACACTGTGTGGGAGCCGCAGTCATCAGAGAACTGACTGGGGTGGAGAGAAATTGTGAGCTAAAAACATTACATCAACTTCTTTCATTTATTTAATTTGTGTTATCCTATTTTTTTGTTTTTGCATTTAAGGTGCACTAAGTAACTGGGGGTCTGTCACCTGCTTAATTGTCACCATGGTGTTGTATTTGCTTTGCCTATGATGTTCCACAGTATGGTATTAAACTTAGTTACCTTGCATTTATCCAATTATTATTATATACACAATTAGGTGTTTTAACTGATAAATAACACCTTAAAGAGGGGGTAATACAGGGGGTATTCATTCCTAACAGTTTTGTTTTTGAAGCTATGAGTCCCCCCTCCCTTTACTCTCCGCACAAAATCACTCCCTGTCATCAAAACACAATCAGCGTGCATCCTGCTAACGAAACTACTGCACATCGAATCAGGTTTGTGAAGTTGTAAGGTATTTTTTTGTATCATGCTGCTAAAAAATTATGGAAAATTGTGATGCAGAAGCATGAGTGGCGTAAGCTTGAGGGCTGAGTCTTGGACAGAATCGTACTGCTAACCGTGAGGAGGGTTCAAATACGGCCCCTGAGAGATCGCAAGAGTACTTAAACATGCATGGATGACATATAAAACCACTTCAGGCATGTTATAACATGTAAAATTGACTTTTACATAATACTCTTGGTCAAGTTACAGGAGATCTGACCTGTAACTTGACCTGGTGGCACCACCTGTTTGTGTCCATGGAGCTACAATAATCTCAACATTAACTAAAAATGCAAGTCAAGTATACAATTTGAATTCAACTTTGTTTTGTGAGAAAACAAACTTAATTTTTTCTCCTGCCAATGTCTGTTAAAAAAAAAATAATAATTGAAAACTTGTTTTGGCACATAATTACAGGGGTCTAAAATATCTTGTATAATTCAAATTAACTTGCTTTACCAAAATAATAGTTATAATATTCAAAAATACATATTTCATCTTTTCAAAACAACAATTTGAGCACAAAATGAACAAAGCCAGGGACAATATTGACAAAAAATCTCAGTATGTTTTTGGAGTATCTTGATAATCAGAAGATATTTTGGCACTTCAAATGAAATATGTTAAAACGTGCATTTACATTTTTCAACATTTTTCTTCCCATAATAAACGTCCAAATATTCAAATTGCCAGTATTATCAAGAGTATATAGGTGAAAAAAAGCCATCTCCTTTCTTTGTATAGCACAATTCATACATATTTGTACAAAGTACTTTACAGAATAAGAAAGATATTAAAGTCACAATACAAACAAATCAAAACATAAATAATCATCATAAATTTTCCAAAAGAGAGGAGTGCAAAATAAAAACCTTTCAGTCATATGCACAGGTAAACAGAACAGTTTGGAGCCTGGATTTAAACATGGCCAAAGTAGAGGCCTGTCTCACATCTTCAGGAAGACTGTTCCAATTTTTTAGCTACATAAAACTAAAACGGTGATTCCCCATGTTTAGTCCTGACTCTGGGCACCAGCAGGAGGCCAGAGGTCCTCAGACCTCTGGTTCATATGGCACTAATATGTCTGAGATGTACTTTGGTGCTAGGCCATGAAGAGACTTGTAACAAGCAGAGTTGATTTAAAGTCTATTCTCTGAGCCACAGGAGCCAGTGCAGAGACCTGAGCACAGGACTTATGTGCTCGTACTTCCTGGTTCTAGTCAGGACCCGAGCAGCAGTGTTCTGGATGTACTGCAGCTGTCTTAACGCTCGTTTGGAGAGGCCAGTGAGCAGGACGTTACAGTAGTCTAACCTACTGGAGACAAATGCATGGATACGTCTCTCCAAGTCTGGTTTTGACAGTATACATTTGATTTTTGCTATGTTTTTAAGATGATAAAAAGCTGCAGATGTTATTGAGCATAGCTGGGAGGGCCTTTGGTGGTGAAACAGGCACAGTTTTGTACGGGGAAGAGTTCAGCATAGTTGATGTCAGAACTCTTGATTGCGCTACATTAGGTGTGAGGGGAGCCATCTTAATTCCTGATCTGATGAGGCTTTCTAGATGGTTGGGAAGGGCCATGGGTGAAGGTGGGGAGGAGAAGTAGCAAAGGGGACCGAGGGCTGGTCTGTGGGCAGGGAAGGTGATGTGTGGTGCTGCTGGGGCTGTCACAGACAGGTCCGAGGCCTGTGACGAGGGCCCTGGGGGAAGTGATGCTGGTGATGAATTATTCCCTGAGGAAGGTGGTACTGCTGACTTGTTCTCTGGGGGAGGTGTAGCTGGTGCTGCTGAATCCCTCACTGGGGGAGATGGTTGTGCTGTTGGTGATGACTCCTATGGTGGAGGAGGTGGCTGTGGTAGTTGCGGTGCTGCTGGTGGTGCTGACACATTGGCGTGGTCTCTGGCTGGCGCAGCAGGAACGCTTTTCTCATTCTTCTTTTCTCTCACTGGCTCCAGGCCGGTGCCTCAGAGCGTGGAGGAGCTTCTCCGTCAGCACTCTCACTCCACCTCTGCTTAGGTGTGGGCCATTTCCCTTGAACAGGTCTTCTCGTTTCCAGAATAGAACAAAGTTTTCAATGTAGTGCAATCCAGTGGGCGCACACGAGCTGAACAGCCATGTGTTCAGCTGAAACAGCCGGGTAAATTTTTCACCTGTCTATGTTAGGAAGAGGTCCACTGATGAATGTCTTAACCTCCACTTTATCAAACTCCTCGAATAATTTAGTGAAATCCGTCTGTTCCATTCTGGTGTCAACTGCACCCACATGCACATTCAGCTGTTTAACTCTTCGTCTTTTCAAGACTTCAGTCAGTCCATTCTGGTTTCAGCTGCAACCACGATCAGCTGTTTAACTCCTCGGTGTGTTGACAAAACCTTTGGCAGGAGTTTTGTAATCTCAAAAACAGTGTAACTGGGATAGCAGCAAGTTTGGATTCCTCTGTGGCTCACATCTCTGATAGCACCGTCTCCTAGCAGCAGCGTATCTCTGACCTTGATGTTTGGCACAGATCGCCTGTCTGCCTGCGCTCTTTTGCCACTTCATTGCTCTTGTTTTGTGACAAATATCCATTTTCTGTTTATATGTTAACATGAATCTGTGACCGTGGTGAATATGTGTTTGTAAGCTTTTGGGTAATGTAACAATATTAGCATTGACTTTTGTCACTTGCTGCGTTGGCATTTTGGCTTGGCATTTTGATCTTTACAAAGTTTTGGAAAAGACACAGTATCACTCAGGTTTAAGTTAAAAGTAGCAGTTTTTTCACCCTCTTCTCTGAAAGTAACTGTGGGCTGCTTACCACTGGAAGTCACTGGTAGCGTCACTTGTAGCTCATTAATTTGTTGATGATAATTCCAGGAAAAAAAAAATGTAAAAATGGTTTAAAAGTCTTGGTTTACTTAAAAGAAAATCATAACTAGACAGATTTTCCATCACTGGAAGTGATAAAATGATTAAAAAGCAAAGTAAAGAAGGAAGCAGCAGATTGCGTCTGCACTCTTCAGAGTTTGAACTATCTAAAATAGTTAAAATTTTCCCCTACAAAGCTGAAGACCAAATACATATACTTTTCCTTTGTGTGCTCGTTCAAACGCCGCTAGTATCTCCACTAATGATAGCATATCTATAGTACGACTGTCTCTGGCTGAGTGAGCATCCGAGAGTGCCTATACCACCTGACAATAGCACCTTAATGAGAGTCCGCTTTCTCTACGGCGCCCCCATTCAACCGTGTCATATCAGCGCGGCCAGGCTTCTTATTAGAGGGACAGATGTGGCTCGGGCCTGACCTATTTGAAGGTGTTTTTTTGCCCATTGCGAGCCGTGAGCGATGCAGCCAGTCTCAATAAAGAGCCCAAATGCAAAGTACCCTCCATAACCAATCGGCAGGAGTCCTATGGCTTGAATGCACGATAATATACTTGTGATGAAAAGAGGCTAGCGAGCGGAGCATAACAGGGTCTGATAAAAATGACTGCTAGCGAAAGAAGTCGTCAAAATGTCAAGGCGAGATGGAAGGACTGGCCATTTGCGGTAAACATGAATATTGC
The DNA here is from genome assembly GCA_000787095.1 of Periophthalmodon schlosseri. Lineage (NCBI taxonomy): Eukaryota > Metazoa > Chordata > Actinopteri > Gobiiformes > Gobiidae > Periophthalmodon > Periophthalmodon schlosseri. The sequence goes on along the minus strand of JACM01048398.1, from coordinate 3,220 downwards.
ATTCTAAAAGAGAAATAAACAAGATAATCAGCCAACTGAAAAGTATAGAATTATAAGCAAAAACAGTATGTTGTGGAATTTTACACATATACATTGATCCAGTGGGTTTAGCTACAGCTCTCAATCCTTAATGTTTGTAAAGGTGTTATTGGAACATTTCTGGTGGAGGGTATGCTACCCGCTTGTCTCCATGGAGCCTGGAATGTTCCACAGTATGTCATTAAATGTATCGATCTCCATGGAGCTAAGCATGTGGCGCAATTAGGTCAAGTTACAGGTCAGATCTGTGAAAAGGCGACCCCATTCACAGGGAGAATGTATGCTGTTTTTTCGAGGTATTTTTGAGCAATAAAAACACCTGTAAATGAATACTAGAAAGGTATAGTTAAGGCCAGACTGTGGAAATAACATTTCCATGGAGACAAGCTGGAGGCAGACCCAAAGCAGAAAAGTTGCAAAGTGCGCCTTTAAATTATGAAAAAAAAAAAAAACATTGCAAGAAAGTATACAAATGAAAACAAATGTCATAGTTTACAGTAAGGTTAATGCAGCTACAAATTATTATCAGCTGAATAGGTTCATGTACGTGGATGTAAACAGATCAGCCATGTGTTGACAGCCGTGCATCTTCCACTGACATGTACTGAGAAGAAGTCAACATTTTGTATTGCCTCTAACTTTCTTGGGGTGACTTCCTAAAACTCCACCGTAAAAGCACATAGAGGGAGTGAGAAAACAAAATCGATTTCATGACACAGGCCCCTGTTGAGTTATATCTGGCAACATTTCAACAGAAAACAGCTTTCCGGGTAAGAATAATTGCCAAGGTTAGATGGAAAGAACATGAATCACTGGAACATGGAGCTAAATAACATCAGATGTTGTGCAGAGACCTTCAGGTCCATTTGTGAAAAGAAATGTATGTAGGAATGTCCCTGTCTTTAATAAACTGCAACATTATTATAAGTTAATCGTATAGACAGCTCTGCTGGTGTGGTACAGTGTCATTTTCTATAAAGCAATCTGTACACCTAACATTAATCGCTAACATTTCACTTAATGGCAAATAGTTACCAGTCAGCAGGTCTTTACCATGTGGGGCTTTTCTGTGTGTTTCTGTGTTCTCCCAGAGGGTCTCTTAGAGGTACTTAGGACAGTAGTCTAATACTTCAGCTAGGTACTTCGTACTCAAGGTCAGCAGAAGTGTTCCTAAGTACTGCACTGCTGTGTGTGTCATGATTAGTTTCCCAGGTGGTATTGATGGATGGGCCAAATGCAGAATCGCGTTGATATGGCACACACTAATATATTTTATTTTTTTATATCATCATACCGTCCCTAATTATACCGCAATAGACGGTATTATCGCCTGTCTCAACTAACTACATCAAATCTGTTACATTTTGAGTCTTCCTTAAATAGCACATACACACGTGTAAAATATATACAATAAAGCTCATTTATTAAGGACAATGCAGATTTAGTTGATGTAAATGCAAAATACATCATTAACTGACCAACCTCACGTCTCTCTCCCCTTCGCTCGCACGCACCTTACTGCGCCTGCCCGCTGCCACTTCTGCTCTGCTTTTTGTCTTTTTTACTATTTTAAACTGTAAATCATGTGTAAATGTGTGAAACTATGAAAGTAAAGAACGTTGGAGGTTGTGTCAGCCAACTAATGACAGCAAATACACACATATTCATTAAATCAAATACAGCGTGGGCCTGTGGCTGGACTCCCCTGACTGCATGATCGCATTATAACAGAAATTGAGGTCTACGCACACAGGCGCGTGGATATATAATTGGTTTGAGCGAAGGAAAACATTCCACTTCTCTATGTATTCAGGCAGTTTATGACTTTGGTTCGCTCACCTGTTTGTCCTGTCCAAGACATTAAGAAAATAACATCCAAACAGTACATCCAAAGCGAGTGTGTATACATGATATATGAGTCCATAAAGTCAGAATATGTCCACATCCTGAGTCCAGCTCCACGCGGTCCACATAGATCCATACGTCCTGCACATTGCACGTGTTCAAAAGTGATATTCTTTTTTCTTTTAGACAGCGCTGTTTGAGCCCCAATAGCTGTTTTGAGGCAGAAGGAGCCCCGAGCTACCGGCATGATGGTGAGTTCAGGCGTGCTGCGTAACTTTTACATAAGATGTTTTCAGCTTTTGTGGACTAGTTATTTAGTCAAATTAAAAGAAAGCTATTTTAACAGCAAAATAGAGGTTTAATATCTGTCAAATGGCTGAGAATATATATTTAATGGAGCAAATTATTGGCTGCAGTGATGAATATAAAACAGATTCCAGAGGGGATTTTTTAAAACAGACGGTATTGAAGGTGACACCATCACGCTACTTCAATACCACGGTATATGATATTATTGTCATATCGCCCAACTCTAGCACATCATACAAATCTATCTCAAATTATATGGACTTTCTGACATGTTCAGACACTACAGAATACAATTTTTCCAACTGCATAAATAACTTCTGCACAACGCCTTCAAAACAATCCAAAAGTTTTATTCTAAATCCTATAGAACAACAAACTCAGAAGCTTACATGTGCAGAATGTAGAGTTGTGTGGCTGACATCCAGTGGGAGTGCATTCAAAATCCTCTCCATCTCCTTCTTATCCTCTGTGACGCTGCTCCAGCTGTCCCTACATCCATATATACAAGTATGTATTACACATATGAACTGAGGAATACATGCATCCGCCCGCAACCACAATTCAAACAGAGCTGCTAAACTGAGAGGCATAAACTAGAGGCATAAAGAAAGGTGTGATTGGTCTAACCGGCAACCACACTTTGTAATCACAAACACCTGACTGTAATCGGGGCAGTCTTTCGTGATGTCACCAACTACTTTAAATTGTAGAGGCAGCGCAAACTTAGATTTAGGCTTTATGACCAGAAAGCTGCAAACTTTTCTTGTTTGCACTAAAGTTGTCAGAAAAGGACTAGGGACAGCAGATAATGCTGTTAAAACACCATATGCACAGTTTAGAAGAGAAAAAAGGATTTAATGTTTAGTACCACCACCTGCATGACTAACCACTCTGCCGTAGTGTTCAAGTCTGAGCTGCTAATGAAGAAATAGTCCCTTGAGACATGAGCTGTAATCAGTGTAATGTCAAGAATGATGTTTTTTTTTCAATTAGCTTTTCTAATAGAGCAAATGAGTCTGTAGATGCA
>KN477170.1:7598-25530 GCA_000787095.1 Periophthalmodon schlosseri | reverse complement strand
ATTATTATTAATTTATTTATTTTTTACTTTTTTAGAATTTTTGTTGTATCGGTAGTTTAGTGCTCTACAAACATGTTCTGAAACACATTTCGATTTGATTGTCAGATTTCTGTGTTCTCTCATCAGATCGTAATGCTCCTGGAGTTGTTTACAATGTGTTCTCTCAACAGAATCCTACTTTTAAAATATAAATCATGATTGAAATACATGTCCTAAAAATACCATTTTAATTCAGTAGATAATACTATACAGACACCAGTGGTTTTTTTATGACTTTAAGATGAACCTTCAATGTGACCCACTTTGCAAGTTCATTCCCATCACATTATTAGCTATGTAACATGTCTCTCAGACTCTACTTCCAGCATGACTTGATTAACCCCACACTCCTTCCATAATTTGATTTACTTGACTTCCTGATGCACAGCTTCATCTTGGAGATGCACTACTTCACAGTACATTTACAAAACAAACAGTTAGGCATGTCGCCTGTCATCCATCTTGTCTCCTCTACTCCTCGCTTTAGGAACTCGGTGAAATGTTTACTGTTTAGGAGGAGTGGGTCTTGAGCGATGAATCAGCCCGCTGTACCTATTAGCATGACATCGTAGCGCTGCAGATAAAGCAATGGCAGGAGCTTGTTTACGCAGACTTATGTGACAACAGAGTATTAAGTCATCTGTGGAAATGCAGTCCCCAGTGTGTTTCATAGCACTTTCAACTTTAGATCAAACTGTGTCACGGTACTGTTCCCTTTTGATAAGACTCGACACCTGTGTTTGTCTTTGTACTTATTTAAACAGATCAGGGATGACAGCCGACAGCACGCACCTATAGCCTGGTGCTAAAGGTGAATTGTGGAGGTAATGTTTGATGTTTGCTAAGCTAGCAGTCCATGTTTGGGGAAGTGGTAATGTTGTTACAGTAGATTTAACAAGGGGCGGGTCAGCAGCGATGTTTGTTGTGTGTCTATGGAAACCTGTAAGAGACAAGCTCAGGTCATCTTTGTAAATGAGAATTAGTTCTCAATCGACCTGGACAAATAGAAGTTAAACAAATCATTTGTATTTATTTATCTTTAATACTAAGGGGTTATTTAATCAATTGTCATTTATTACCAAAAGTTTGGACACATACTTTTTTTTGTTTTTGTTTACTGCTTTGTACATTTTATATACATACGGAAGACATCAAATATAATAAGCACAATATATGGAATTATGTAGTAAAAAAAAAAAAAAACTTAACTAAACATTTTTTTTATATTTTATATTCAAATCCTCAAAGTAGCCACCCTTTGCTTTGCTGGCAGTGCTGCAAACCCTTGGCCTTCTCTAAATGAACTTCTTGATGACGTCTCCTGAAATGGTCCACTTCACCTTGTTAGGGTCAATAAATGCCAATGCCAAGTGCAACCCAGGTTAACAAGGTTCAAAGTAGGTTCAAAGTAATTTTTTTTTTTTTTTTTTTTCCCCATTGAATGGTCTTGACTTTTTAAATATGGAGATGGAAATTGGCCACATGAGCTTTTATATCATGTATTTCAGTGTATTGTCTGTTTAAGAATAACATTTCTCGCTTTCAGTTGAATCTTAGGTATGGTTGAACGGTGAGATGCTGATCTGGTGTCTACAAGTTTTCTCATCCACTGCTTTTATGTGTCTAGCCAATCAGAAAAGATCAGTAATTTGTGGTTAAATTATGACAGCACTGTATTTTCACCAATTTTCAGCCAACTCTCATTATGAAGCTTGTTAAATTCTATTTTTTTATATATATATTTACTCCCATAATACCACAGAAAAGCTGGTTGGTGATGAGATTATTACATTGCATTTTTACAACTTGGTCTCAGTTAAAAATTATACAACAGGAAAAGGGGAAGTAAGCCAGATGCAGTTAACAGTGAGGGCGGGGCCTGCACTTCAAATAGATGGTCAGTGACTTCTCTTTTGTTTTTTAACGATCTTTGCACGTGGTTCCCCAGTCTTATATTGCATTCATAAACCCTCTCTTCCTGTAGAATAATGGCTGCAGTAGTCGCTATCATCTTCAGTGACCTTTTCATGGCAAACTTTATAAAGTTGGAGGATTCATGAGTAGGCACTTTGGCACTTTGATGGGCGAGTGGCGGAAAGGATTTTAGAGGGGCTGGAGCCAAGCCTAGAAGAAGCGTTGGCAAGATACAGCTGTAATGGAAGCTTTAAATGACAACTGTCTGCTGTTAGACTTGTCAAGGGAGCTGGGCAAAATACAGTGTAAACTACAGTAATAGGATAATATAAATACAATTGTTGTTTTGTAGTACATGCAAAGAATCCATATCTAGTAAAATGGGTGATGGACTGATATATCTGATGAACCAATATATTGCCCAATATTTAAAAGTTAGACGATATTTGACACTGATATTTTTTTTAAAAGCCCCCATCTCTGTCTAGGTTTCTCTTTAGTACAGCAGATTTTTTGTCTTTTTGAACAGAGTAATGAGTAAAAATGGTCTTAGAGCAATTAGGCTAAACCTACAATAAAAGGCACATTTTTATCAGTTTTAATGGTTTTTGAATTCTCATCATTTTTCTGGTGAGAATTTGATAAAACAAAATGTACAGTTCAATATGCCCGACCTGAAACAGCTGTCTCTCTGTGTACTTGTAAACAGCCCCGTAAAAAATACTTCATGTTTGTTACTAACTTCTACTTTTGTGTTTACAGGTTGTGTAGGTGACTGGGGGAGCGTCGTATGTGTGTGAAGAATCCAAGAGTGACAGAAGAATCCAAGATGGCGACCGGCAAGAATAAAAATCAGAGCTCTTTGGCACTGCACAAAGTGATTATGGTCGGGAGTGGAGGAGTGGGCAAGTCAGCACTCACTCTGCAGTTTATGTACGACGAGGTAAGTCCAAGGAAACGAGTTTAAAGCTATTAGGGTTTAGCGCTGAACGATTTGGGAAAAATATCTAATTGCGATTTTTCTGTCAAGCATTGTGATTGCAATTAGATTTAATAATAAGATTTTGTTCTCTAGGTTCACATTTTAAACAAGTCCAGAAGAATTGACAAAAAGACAGAAATTTGAACTGACAAACTAATACAAGAATCACATTTCAGAACTTGTTTGGTGCATTCACATTGCGGTTTTGGTTCACTTGTGATAAATGCTGCAGCTCTATTAGGAATAAAAAAAATGATACACAGATACTACACAGGGCTGGGCATTTAATCAAATTTTAATCAAAATCACGATTCAGTCATTTCTAATTGGCAATAATATGCTGCATGGGTCCTTTTAATCAACAGGTCTACAGCCAATTCTTTGTCAGTAAAAGCATGTGGTGGAGGAGGAATAAATTGGACTGTTCTGTTCCACTGATAACAAGTGTTTTGTTTATAAGAAAAACATTAACTTAAATTAAAATAAAATTGACTCAATATGGAAAAAATACATCTTTATACATGTTATTCATATTGTCCAAACATAATACAGATAATTGTTTTTTGAAATGTGGGGCTAGCTTAGTTTTGGTTGTTATTTTGTATTTTGTTGTTTTGTTTTGTTTTTTTTTCCTAACACTTCGGTAGTCGGTTAATGTTAATCAAGGCTTATAGAAAAATGTTCCCCTCATAAAGTTTTATGTGGGAAACATTACAACCTCTCTTTTTTTGGTCCAGTAAGAAATTATTTGTAGATGTACCTTGTTTGAAAACCTCATATTAGCGCTGCTTCACAAAACATAATGACTTAACCTTTTAGCGTTTTTGTACTGTCTCTTCATTAGGCAGCTCTTGGCAAATTGCCCCATGTGAACATCATTAGAGAGTTTTAAAACACTTGTTAAATAAGAACAAAGTGTATAAGTAGGCCGGTCATGATAACAATTTTTGAAGCACAATATATTGATTGCTACAGAAATATTTTACGATAAACAGTCATTTTTAAGCTACTTTATGCCACTGACACAATATCAAGTTAACAAGATAATGCCATTAAGCCATTTAAAATATGCAGTATCATTAAAAGGCACGAGCCGCAACAAATACAATAATTGGCCATAGAAGTGGCTTTTTCAACCCTCTACAGCTCAAATAAAAAAATAAAACAACTAAAATCTCCCCACTATTGCAACAGAAATCGACACACACAATAGTTTTAGTTAATTACTTTATTGTTATTAAGAAAATTGTTTTTTTTCCCCACAGTTTCCACAGTTCACAGGACACACACAGGCAAAGATCAATTATACACCACTACACAGATATAACAATACCAGTGTAATACATAGTTGTACAGAGCAGGAGGACATGGTTTACACTTAGTTCAGTGTATTGATGGCTGCAGGGAGGAGATGAGATGTTTTTGAACTGTTATTATTAGATTTTCAAGTATTCTTTCCATAACTGATCATAACTTTACAAAACCTGACAAAGCATTGTGTAGTACTTGTGTGTGTGAACTATCCCTGTTGACCCCCAGTTTGTGGAGGACTACGAGCCCACAAAGGCGGACAGCTACAGGAAGAAGGTGGTACTGGACGGAGATGAGGTGCAGATCGACATCTTAGACACGGCCGGACAGGAGGACTACGCTGCCATCCGAGACAACTACTTCCGGAGCGGAGAGGGCTTCCTGCTGGTCTTCTCCATCACAGAGCAGGAGTCCTTTACTGCTACTGCTGAGTTCAGGTATATTATATAGGTCCATATTCATGTACTGCATTATGTCCAATAGATACCAATGATACCACAGATGTTACTATATAGATGTCTGTGCAGTCCGTCAGTTATCCAGTCAAGTTGAAGGTAATCTAGACTAGATTATGATTTCTACTCAAAATCTTAACCCATTGAATAGTTTTGTACCCTTTCTCACTATTGCTCATAATAAATTATAGAGGCACAGTGAACGATCATTTACAGGGCACATCTTTTACGGAAACATACTGTTTACTTTTGAAGAACAGCCACTAATCCCATATTATAAATGTCACTTACTGTATGTGTGTTACAGACATTATGATTGAACCTGGTTGCCGAATATCTGTTAATTATATGCCAAACCGCCAGTGATTAAAGGTGCACTTTGTAACTTTTCTGGTAGATGAAACGCATCCTGCTTTTCTCCATTGAGGAGTTACTACATTACCAAGAATGTTCCACAGTATCATATTAAACTTATCTATCTCCATGGAGACAGTCAGGTGACTCCACCAAGCCAAGTTAGAGTTGAGATCTGTGGAGAGGTGTGTCCACTCACAGTAAGATTGGTTGTTTTAAAGGTATATATTTTAGCTTTAGAAACACATTGAATAAAAGCAAAATAGAGATATTTGATGCCATACTGCGGAACACTTCAGGCGAAGCGATGGCATTTGCCTTTTATTAGGATTATATTTATATGGTTCACAGTAGAAACGAGAAAACGTGAATTGAGTTTGCTGGAGATTTGCCAGCCCCATGCCCCCTTTTAGTCAATTAATCAATGCTCAGGAAATGTCTTTATTCAATCAGGAATTTCTTGGTCAACTACAGCCCTACTTTGGAAACAAGCAGGTGAGGGTCCCTCCACTAGAAAAGTTACATTTGTACCTTTGTGCCAAAGCTGACCAGTGCTTCAGCTTTAGGTTGCATATTGACAGTACAGTATTCACTTAGAAAATCACACTCTAAATTAAAATGTTGCCTGTTTTTTTACACATTTTAGTGAGTGTGTTAGACATCGTGCTTCATTACAATGAGGGATTGATTGGCGCATTTCAGATTTTGCCTTATGTGTCATTGGCTGTTATCCAGTTTATTTCTGCACTGCTTCAGGCCCATGGCTGTTGTAATAGACTCCAGCTTTTGCCACATGATTGCAAAAAGCTGAAGATGAAGTAGGGCATGACCATATTTGTTTAGATTGCCAGTACAAATTACTATTCTTATGATGGCTATTACACCGAGGATGATGGGAGAGGAGCATTGGAGTTGCCAGACTGTGTAATACATAATGAGTATTAATTATTATATGACAAACAGTGTCTTTTGAATTAAAACAACGCAGCTGCTTTGTTTTGACAAGTGGGCTGCCCAGGAACAATAACTTTAAACAAACATTAGACTTGACTGGTACACACCGCGCTTGGAGAAGTGCTTTACTCACACCAACCATATTTTATTCAGTGAACTTTAGGTTAAAACATTCCCGACATTTTTAAAAAAGAGAGAGAAGTTTAAAGGGCAACAAATCCATAATGCATGTTGTATTTTGTGGGGTCAGGGAGCAGATTTTGCGAGTGAAGGCCGAAGAGGACAAAATCCCTCTCCTGGTGGTGGGAAACAAGTCCGACCTGGAGGACCGGAGACAGGTGTCTGTGGAGGCGGCCCGGGGTAAAGCTGAAGAGTGGGGCGTCCAGTATGTGGAGACGTCTGCCAAAACTAGAGCCAACGTCGACAAGGTAAGTCTGAATTATCAAGGTTTATAAATGTACCAAATTGAAAATAAATAAATTGGTGATTCTTGAGAGTTGGGACAAAACAGGTACTCTTTAAACCACAGCAGTTTGTGTCTGGAAAGTGTCAACTCCGGCAGTCCATTATGATACATGTATTTAAACTGTATTGTAGTGTGTTTATGCCTTGAGTGAGGTCATCATGACAGCTCACAAATGTAACAAAAAAAGAACTAGCTGCAGTGTACTATATAGGTTTAATAAAGGAAATGGTGCTTTTTTTGTTAACTCCGTCAGTCGTCAACTTCGTCATATTTCAGGTCTGACGGAGTTGACCAGTTGCTGACGGAGTTGACAAAACCACCTGTAGTCTCTAAGTGTGGTATTAAAATGCTAGCAATTCAAATGGTCAAATGCAAAGTAAAATATGTAAAATCATTGCTGTCAGAATAAAAACTCCTGGATGGGCAGAGGAGAGGGAGGAGAGAGAAACACTGGAGGAGCACTGGAGAGGTAGACGAGGATGAAGGATGGATGCAGACCCAGAAACGGGGTCAGTGGAGGAAGAGTGGACTCTCCTCTCCTATAGTTAGTTTGGGGGTTGGAAGTGAAATAATAGTCAGTGTTTTGAAGTATGGTTAGTGTTAAACATGTAGCATCTATTTTCATCTGCATTAAAACATCTCTGTTCAGGTTTTATTAGTGTTGACACATTTTATCAACTCCATTAGGTTTTTGGCAACTCCATCAGATCCATGCATTTGGTGGATGTTTTTGACATTTTTAAAGAACCTTGGCTACTCAATTCAGTTTGTGGTTTAAGTGGTGAAGGGCATTGAAATCTACAGCCTAATTTGTGATAATTATTTACAGAAATGTATTTTATTGCATTAAAATAGAAACATATTTTTCGATATTGAGAGTTTTTGAAACACAAATTTTAATGTTACACTCTGAGAAGATTTAAGGAAAATAACCCTTATCACAGCATAAATTGCCAGTACAAATTTTAGTTTGATTGTAATAAATTTTATTTGATGTATTTCTGTGTCTTGACAATAATTGGGTTATATCAGGAAATATGTCATTTTTACTTAGAACCTGTTCCTTTGCATTTGTGCACAGCTCAGACCTTACTCTACATAGATATACAACATTAATGTTTTGTCCTGACTTTCAGGAATCACCGCAATAATAAATCAAATAAATATTTTATGTATTGAAGGTGTCCAGGAACAAGAATATGAATAATTCAATTTAAACATAAAAGGTTTATTGAATGGGATTGTTGCTTGATCCTGTTGAGTATGGAATTTATGATTTGATGAAGACCGCAAATGATGGATTTGGCAAGGAAACTATCTTTTTGAGGATCTAGACAAAAATGCTAATATAAGAAGTAAGTGGAAAGGCTGAGGAGGGTGATGGTTCTGCTGCTGTGGTGGAAATGAGGGGAGAGAGACAGCACATTTATATAATTGACTTAAGAGGTGATTGGTTGACAGGCAAAAGTGGCGAGCTATGATTGGCTGAAGCAGGAACGAGGCAGGAAATACAGTGTTTTTGGTGCAATTTACATTTAGCATATGCATAGTGTTATCTTGCTGCACCAGCTAATCTTAATGCATTTGAAGTCTGCTATTTAAGTAGCGGCTTTTATGTCAGAATCTGCAAGCTAGCCTCATCTTAATCTTGTATAAATTTCCATATTCCCTCATCCCTCGATGACATTTGAAATTCCTGAGATTGATGTTGTTGCATTAATAAACATGCACAGTGTGACAGTTCAAAAAGCTTTTACGCACAAATGAATTTCTTTTTATCTCTCTTTCTCTCTCTCTCTCGCCATCTCTAGGTATTTTTTGACCTGATGCGTGAAGTACGAGGCAAGAAGATGTCCGAAAACAAAGACAAAAACGGCAAAGGAAAGAACAAAAAGAACAAGAAGAGCTTCAAGGAAAGATGTTGTTTACTTTAAGCTTTATTTTTAATGGACCTTAACAAATCACAACACACACCTGTGGAGGACATGCTCGCCCAATCATCGTCATTTACCTTTTTTTTTTAAAGGTGCAATGTGTAACTTTTCTCAGAGGGTTCTCCCACCACTTTGTCTCCATGGAGATGTCATTGCTTTGCCTGAAATGTTGCAAAGTATGGCATTAAACTTCTATAGCTTCCATTTATTCCATTACAGGTGTTTGGTAAAGGTTCATTCTGTCTTCACTCCGTCCCGTAGTAGACAGTATACGATCAGTCACATACAACCTCTCCAAGTCGAAATAAGATCTCAAATAAGAATAAAACTCAACTCAACTCAAAACCACTGGCAGAAGACATAAAGCACGTCATAATAAAACCAGATAAAATGTTCCACGACGTTGTATCCCTGTTCACACAACCCCGGTTGAAGCCACACTCAACATTGTTCATAATAGACTCAGTCAGAACAAATCACTCCAGAAAAGAACCAAACTCACACTCACAATAGAAAATATAATGACGCTACTGAGATTTGTAGCCACATCCACTTACTTTCAATACCAAGGAACCATATACAAACAGAAGGAATGATTCACCACGGGAGACTCACTGTCAGCCATCATTTTTCATGGAAGACCTGGAACAACAAGCCATCACCACAGCACCAATACACTGCAGGAGCACACTCTGGAAAAGCTACATTGATGACATTCTGAAAAAAAATCAAAGCCAGCTACACACAACAGCTCACAGACCACCTGAACGTCATGGACCACACTGGCAGCATCAAATTCACACATGAAGAAATCATTTTTAAGTTAAAAATACACCACAATGACGACAGAACCATAAAAATAAAAATACACTGCAAACCCACACACGCTGACCAATACTTATTATGGACATCTGAACATCCAACAGAACATAAACTGGCAGTAGTCAGAACACTGTACAACTGGGCCACCTTCATCACAGACACTCAAGACATGGCGGAGGAGGACACATATATACACAACGCAATCACCAACTGTCAGTATCCACAGTGGGCAATAGAAAAAAGGCAAAAAACATGCACAAAACTGAGAAAAATACAAAAAGGAAGAAAAAAGAACACTCACAGTACCAAAAAAACCTGCAATAGTCAAACTGCAACACATCTGGGAGGTCACAGCACACAGAGAGAGCCATGAGGAAACGCAATATCAGTGCATAGGTCAAACCACACATGAAACTCTTATTAGAGAAACCAAACAAACATGACGCTTCTGAGAAAGTAGCTGAAATATGTAAGGCAATGCAAGGCAAGTTTATTTGTATAGCAAAATTCATATACAAAGTAATTCAAAGTGCTTTACAGAATAAGAAAGACATTAAAATCACAATACAACAAATCAAAACGTAAATCATCATAAAATTTACATTAAAAGAGAAGAGTGCAGAATAAAAAGCTTTCAGTCGTATGCACAGCTAAACAGAACCGTTTTGAGCCTGAATTTAAACATTGTAGAGGCCTGTCTCACATCTTCAGGAAGAGCTGCATAAAACTGAAACGCTGATTCCCCATGTTTAGTTCTGACTCTGGGCACCAGCAGGAGGCCGGTCCCTGAAGTCGTCAGTGCGAGATGGTTCATATGGCACTAACATGTGGGAGATGTACTTTGGTGCTAGGTCATGGAGAGACTTCTAACAAGCAGAGCTGCTTTAAAGTCTATTCTCTCAGCCACAGAAAACCAGTGCAGAGACCTGAGCACAGGACTTATGTGCTCGTACTTCCTGTTTCTAGTCAGGACCCGAGCAGCAGCGTTCTGGATGTACTGCAGCTGAAAAGCAGGTAAACAAACGCTCCTGTCTGATAGATCATTCTAAAGCCATACTGTGGGACATTTTTTAGCAAAGCACAAGCAGTGACATCTCCACGGAGACAGTAAGTTGGTTGACTCTACATCGGAAAAGTTGCATAGTGCACCTTTAACATGAGCTGCGTTCATAGTTTAGTGTTGATAGAACGCTGTCAACCCCTTTCTGCCATTTTGAATCAAGTTTAAGCTGCTCTTTGATGACCATTCTGACCTGGACTGCCCAATGTAAGTCTATGGTCAAACTGCTACTGACACTAAGGCCCTTGCTGCTTGTACATGGGTGTTTTAAAAGCACATATTTTTTCTCTGTTTGTGCATCTTGTCAACAAGAAAATTGGGAGTTGTTTGAAATGCCTGTCAGAAGTGGAGCAAGAATGATGCTTTTGTTGTGTCTGTTTTATGTAAATGACTGCTCAAATCCATAGCAAAATAAGCAGTAGAAGCCACAGTAAACATGTTTGTCATGCATAATTTAATGTCATACTGTAAAATGATGTTTTCTTGTAACCAGTGATCAGGTGAAACAATGTGATCACTTGCTTTATGCAGTGCCATATGCAACAAGTACAATGTGAACTTCCATTTACTTAATTATCGTCTAAATCCTTACATCTCAATATTAACAAAATATTAACTTTTGCTCAAACCGTCCCATTATTGAAGAATTATTTGCCTTTCCCATTCTGGAGTTGGCTTTATAGCACTACTCCTCACCACTATGGCTGCAACAATTAATTGTAATAATCGTGTCTAGTCGACTGATAAATAAACATCCCAGATTGATATGTAGAACTGTATTCAGAGGACCACACATATCAGTCTGGTGAGAGCAGGTTAGCCCTACGTCTTGCTAGAGGTTATACCATTTTTGAGCAGGTATTCTGTTGCCATAAGAGTACTGTTTTTGCCAAATGCCTGAAAAGAAAGCTGTAACGTGGCGTGTGAAAACGTGAATACATAACAAGGGTATAGCAAGGGCCTAACTACGCTGCTCCAATCATTTCTACTCTTCAACTCAGTGATACTGCCTTCAAGTCAAACCACAATTGTCTACCTTATATATTGTGTTGATTTTATTCTGAAGTCTCCAGCTGAGCCCCTCTTATTTTCTGTATTGTGTCTATATCTAGATATGTATTGCTGCTGGTGTGTCCATTGCCTTGATCATTGAAAAGTCAAACCTCAGTAGATGTTATAACTGGAACATTCCACTGTAACATTAGTAAAGTGTAATTAAATTTAAACACTGCCACAGGAGCACACATTGCCAAACAGGGTTATTTAGTATTCTGTTTTTTGGGGTTTTTTTTGGCCTTGATAGGACACCTGGTGCTTAATACATGCAACTGTTCCCTTTTGAACAATACCACTGCCTTCTTGTATTGGTGTTTTATATTGCCTCATTTTAAATGGGGCTGCACAATATCCCATTACATTTAAACATTTTCAATAACTCCTTTATAAAATTCCATCGATTTAGGATCTACTTGAAAATTTAGAACTATACCTGAACTAATCTTTCCTTCCTTCTCAATCTTCCTAGTACAGAATTACAGTATTATAACAGATGCCCTTCCTGGTGTTACTCAATTGATCCAAGCTTGGCACCAGCGCAAATTGTATATCTGCTGCCTGGTGACCCCCAGTGGTTGGATTATGTAAGTAATATTTATGTTTTGCATATCTTTCTTATAGCTCATAAATAAACCAGCAACCGCACATATTATGAAGATATTAATTGCACAGGCATTGGTGACATATTTCAGTTGGAAGATACATTTGTTATATTGTGCTGCCCTAATTTTAAAATGTAAACTGGCTATTATTTTATGTAAAACTGCAACATTTCTATTCGACTTGGATTTTTATTCTTTCCCATAGACGCCATGTTTGTTTTATTGTAGTCACAACTTCTCCACATTTTTAACGCGAGGCAGGTGCTGACAATCTAGTAAGCCGTCATCTCCTCCCCTGTACGTTTTGATGGCACATAAACCACTTATTTTTCCCTTCTCAAAACATGCACTACATTGCCAATGCCTACAAAACAGGACTTGCCATGCTAAAAGTCAAAATGCTGAAGAGCTGTATGTACGTGCCAACCCACACAGTGCAGTGAAAGAAGTTTGTTTTTAAAATGGTTGTGTGCAAAGGTGTGCTACCTTTTTGTGTGAGTGCTGCCACATCGAGGGTGCCATGTATTAACTGTCATTTGTGGAAATACTTTGGTAAAGAAGATGTCTCTATACCACTGCCTAAAACCTTTTTTGTAATTTGTCCTTCCATTTCCTTCGACTATTGTGAGTGTGCTTTTACCTCTGGGCTGCGAGGCCGAAGCGAAATAAATGCTTTTTCTTTGTATTTTGTATAGGGCTGTTTATTTTTCTCATTTTTAAGCTTCATTTGAAACCGAACTGCAGAACATTCACAGCATAGCGTGATGTATAGAAGACGTCCAGTGAATTGTCGGTCTGGACTTGAACCCACAACCTACAACGAAATGTCTTTTCACAAAATGCACTGCTAACACAAAAGGCATTTGTTAGATAGAAGTACTTGAAAGCTTTTGAATGTGAAGTGAGCAAGACTAGTATACCTTACTTAAAAAAAAAATAAAGAGTTCATGTCATAATTCGCATTTTAAACATATCTAGGATCATTAACATCTGAGAGTTCACTGAAACCAATAAATAAAAGAACCCTATGCATTTCAGGGGATGTTTGTAGAGGTCTAACTTAGCTTAGCAGGATTTATACATAAGACCCAACTGAGAGACTATTTATCTGAAGACAAAATGACTCCAAATTACTCCTTTAAAGGTGCACTATGTAACTTTTCTGCTTGTCTCTATGGAGATGTTATTGCTTTGTTTGATCCACAGTCTGCCATTAAACATATTTATATCCATGGAGACAACACAAGACTAAGTTACAGGTCAGATCTGTTGAGAGGCAACCCCGCTCATTGTAGAATACATGATTTTAAACGTTTTTGAATTTAAAAACAAAACAAAACAAACAAAAAAAAACATTGGGAAATTGGGAATTGGGAAAACACAACTGATAGGCTTGTCAGGATTAACCTAACCTTTCTATAAATGATGAATTTACTAGTTAAAAAATATAAATAAAACTGCATGACCACTAAAGTAATACACATGCTCTATAGGTACATAAGTGGTGTGACACTTTACCATCAACCAGCATGTTATAACTTATTGTGTTTCACCTTCCTGATTGTTGGCAACATTTTGAGGACTTTTAACAATTTGAAAGATGGAATATTTTGTTTTGAATTGCTATGGCAAGTGTGGATTTTTTTTTATCGCTCTCTGAAACCTTGGAATTAAATTTGCAGAAGCTCATATGCTAAATTGCGCTTTAAAATTCAATTAAAGCATTTTATAATTACATATTTTGGTTGAGTCCATCCAAAACCCTGTACTTTGCAACTCAAGAGGGTCAAAATAAAACAAATGAATAAACTGAAGGATTCGGTAAACACGCTATGGTTAAATTGAATTACATAATTACAGAACAAGAATCACTGAGTCTGTATTTTATAAACCATCCAATTTGAATGATCTTTTGTCAGTTTCAACTTAAAAAAATCCTCACCAGAGAAGTTACATAGAGCACCAAATGCACACAAATGTAGTATCTGATACTGTCTTAGCCATACAGTTATTTGAAACAACAGAGGCTTTTACTGAACCAAATCTAACAGCTGAGTTGGAGTACAAAGCATACACTGCACCATCTTGGGCTCTGTGTTGTAAATGTCACTCGCTTCTCCCTTTAGGGCTTTGTGTGGCCCACTTCAGTCACAGTCCCCCTTTCCCGCAGTTTGCATTGACTGTTTTCTGCTGCACCCCACAAAGCATTGCACAACAGACTCACTTTTTGACAAAGACGAACTACCAATACTTTTATATTCTCCAGTCTTTTGGTGCACGGACGGGTGACTCCAACAGCTGTGCATTGTTATGGAGTGTCATTTTGAGAATCCCTGAAGGAAGTGGCTCGAGTGTTTTAATTCATATCACAAGCTTAAATTTTCTATATAATGTGATGGTAAACTTTCATCAGTTGGGTGTATTGTTGTTGTCCGCCTCATTATTCAGTATACCATTATGTGTCTATTACGTAAAGTAATACCATTGTTGAATTCCTACTTTTCCCCCCAAACTGTCGACCTATACTTGGCTCAGTATATGACGATTTATTTTAATTGATCAACCTGAAGGACTGAAACAGAAGCATTGTCTCATAATATGTACATTGTGGCCTTAATAAAAACACAACTGATAGGGTCATCGGGATTAACCTAACCTCTCTATAAATGATGAATTTACTGGTTCTTACTGCAGATAAAAGTTGCCATTCACCTCAGTGTTCATTTTCTGTGTAACTCTCTTATTCTTAAAGGGCCCCAGTGTTCATTTTCTGTGTAACTCTCTTCTGATGTTTTCTCTTCAAAAACATACTCGGAGTTGTGTTTTGTTTCATTCACACATGTTTAATACATAAACCCTGCATATTTAGGTTGAATTCTTCTCTCAAACAGAAAACGCACTGTTCCACCTTGTAATGTCATGTGGTAATACAGGAAGTGCTTCACTGTGTTTTTAAACTCCATACACCTTCTCTAGGATCATTTGGATTATTTCATCTTTGGAATTGCCCATCTCTACTGAACAAAAGGTAAAAGGTAGCTGTTAAATTGAAAACTACTGCTTCATGACATCACAAGTTAGAACAGAGCATTTTGACCTTGGGAGTTGTAGCCAGTAATAAACAATTTGAGGAAGTAACAACATTATAACATGGCCTTAACCTCACTAGAGTCAATTTTGTGTAATATGGGACCTTTTAAAAAGGTTTATAAAACTACTGAAGTATGATAAATATGATCAGTCACAAGTAAATTACCTAACTACTACCTAAACACTTTCCCCCTCTGTTTTTTTATAATAAAGTTAAATCTCTAAGTTACATAATATCACACTATACCTTTGCAAGTGTTTAGTTTCAGTTTAGCGTTGCATTGCACATAAACAAAGATCTAAAAAAGTGATAAAGATCTAACTTTCCACAGTATAGCTTTACAAACCAGGCCAGCCACATAAGTCACTGCGCTCAAACTTACCATACATGACTACAGAGGAACAAGCAGCCTCCCCTGGCGTTATGCAAAACAACGCACATTTAATGCAGCTCCTGTGTAATCAAACAACACAAAAGTACGACTGCCGCTGTGTAGTGGAGGGAGAGCATTTAATAAACAGGGCCTTGCTTGTGTATTCCTGTATTCCTGTAGGGACTGAGCTTGTCTCCTCTTACTCAAAAGAGATTTCAAAACGACCCCATTCTGCTTGCAGGTATTCTGAGGCTCATGTACTTTCCCTGTGGCATTGATGATTCACCGTGATATTTCAATTTGGCAGGGCAATCTGCAGGGAACACCATGGCTCACGTTTTTGCTGTTTTTTATGTTTTCTTTTGTTACCCATAAGCCCCTCTGGTAATACACAGGTAGAGGTATCCCCCAGAGAATGCGCCCCGCAAGCATCAAGAGTAAGACGTTTCTTAATCCATCGGTTTGGCTTTGCAATGTGAGCGAGTGTGGGGAGAAGACGAGTGAATGCAACCTAAGAAGAGAAGAGATCTGAATGCATTGATAACAACATGGCCCATCGTTCTTCTTAGCTACAGTCTGGTGCAAACATCTTTACTTTTATGCAGAGCCCATATTACACTACGTTATAATGTTGTGTCACAAAAATACCTGTGGTAATACAAGATTTGCTCCACTGTGTTTTTAAACTCCATCCACCTTCACTAGAATCACTTGGATGATTTCAGCTCTGGGATTGCCAATCTCTACTGAACAAAAGGTAAAAGGAGCTGTTGACTCGAAAACTACCACTTCATGACATCACAAGGTGGAACAGAGCATTTTGATCTTTGGAAATGTAGACAGACTAATAATAAAGTGTTACTCAAACGTGTGAATGAAACAAAACACAACTCCAGGTATGTTTCTGAGGAGGTAACAACATTTTAACATGGTTTAAAGCTCACAAGAGTCAATTTTGCGTAATATAGGACCTTTAGTAATTGTGAATTGTCCTGATAAATAAAAAATAAATAAATACATAAACCTGCATGACCACTAAAGTAATATACATGCCCTATAGGTACATATACAGTGTGTATTCTGACACTTTACCAACAATCAACATGCTATAACTTATTGTTTCACCTCACCTGATTGTTGGCAACATTTTGAGGACTTTTAACAATTCAAAAGATGGAATATTTTGTTTTGAATTGCTGCGGCAACTGTGGAAATTTTTTATCACTCGCTAAACCTTGGAATTAAATCTGCAGAAGCTCATATGCTAAATTGCACTTTTAATTAAAGCATTTTATAATTACGTATTTTGGTTGAGTCCATCCAAAACCCTGTACTTTGCAACTCAAGAGGGTCAAAATAAAACAAATGAATGAACTGAAGGATTCGGTAAACGCACTGTGGTTAAATTGAATTACATAATTACAGAACAAGAATCATTGAGCCTATACTTTATAAACCATACAATTCGAATGATCTTTTGTCAATTTACACTTCTCTACTTTCCTTAGGCAACTATAGAGACTGAGCACACCCCACAGAAGCACACGTTTGTCCATGATATTAAGACAGCATGCTATTACCATCTTCTCCATGTAGCACATTGGAAGGTCTGCAAAGCCCAAAGCAGCATGGCTCTTAGAATAGTAATAGTCTATTTTCCCTGCCCTACTGAGACAATGCTGCAGTGAAACTTTTACTGGGGCTTTCAAGAGCAAGAGAGAAGCATATGAACTGTACATTGGTACTTGCCTCTTGACAATTTTGAACCCAAATTGGAAAAGTGACAATTTCCCCACAAAAGTCATTACATCTGGTTAAAAATGCCATTGAGCGCACACGAGAGGAAGTTTCTTGGATAGGCCAATATATCCAAGTTGTAAAGAAATGCATTTTGGAAAAAAAAACTGTTAAGGTCGGACAGGGCGGTAGGTTATAGTAAAGATAAGAGAACCATTAAGAATTGCGTCTAGTCTGGTGGTGTTCAAAAACTGACAAAATGACAATTGATCAGCAAAAGTGTACATACCCTATTTTTTTCACTCTTCACTCATAAGCTACTAAAAGCCTATATAATTTTCATACCAGCGTCAAACACTGACAGTGAATTATCCAAACTGACTGAAACGCTTACGTCTCCTCTTTGAATTAAAATGTTGGAAAATATGACGGAGATTTAGCTCCAACTGTTCCACATTCCCTTACATAAACATTCTAATCCGCGGTTTATATATATCCACAACTCCCAAAGCCGGTAGCGCATTTCCTCGGGAGCAGCTAAACATGTCAGGCGCGTGATAAGCCCGTTTACCTGGCTGACACTCACCTCTGGGTCCCCCCCTCCTCGTGCGCTCTGTGCCACTGCCTCCCCTCTCCTCCCCGCGCGCACCTCGCTCTAAGTAGTCAGATTAGGTGGTCCGTAAAGCCTGTAGGAAGGCACTTATTTAGAAATATATGAAAGGGCAAAGCGAGCTAGCGCCTAATGACCGATGCAGTGTCAGCAGAGCACCCTTGGGTCCTTT
>JACM01033540.1:0-11778 GCA_000787095.1 Periophthalmodon schlosseri | reverse complement strand
AAAGTGCATTTGTGGCACCAAGGTATCCATTCTTGTTTGTCCTTGAAATATATTCAATTTTGGGGAAGCAAAACAGCCAAAAGCCCTTTTTCCTGCATTTGAGTTCTGGTGCGGCCAGTCCTTAGACTTATACTAGGGCTGGGCGATTTTTCCTGAAAAGAAAATAGTTGATTTTTTCTCTAAAAATTTGATTTTCGATTTTTTTCATCGTCTCCACTAAAAATGTTCTGCAAACTACAGAAAATGATTGTCTTCAGTGATCATACTGAACCCACTGGCCATTGAGGAAATATTTTATGAACAAGATAAAACATACTATTGCATTAACATTTCATTTGACGTCACTAATTTCAGAGCAGTCAGTGCTGCATGGCCCTGTGCTAAACATTGATCCTCTGACTGCAGTGAGCAGCCTTCTTGCATTTTGTGCTAAACATTGATCCTCTGACTCCAGTGAGCAGCCTTTCTTGCATTTTCAATGCAATTTCCAATGGAAGAAAGTGGGGAAAATAAAAATCGATTTTCTTCCAAACAAATCGATTGGAACTTCAAATTCGATTAATCAGTTTAATCGATTTTTTGCCCAGCCCTAACTTATACAGTCATGTGATCTTGTATTAAATGTTCCTGTATCAATGGTTAACAAGTGAGATATATAAGCTGTGCACTGTGATATGGCCAACTATGTGAAATAAAAACACTGTTAACACGTGACAAACACATGTGCATGCTTATAAAATGCTGCAGATAAATTCCCTCCAATGCATCTTCTCTCTCCATCTCTGATCCCATCGTTCACCTATAATTTCCAGTATCTCTCTGTATCTTTCTGTCTCCCTGCGGCTCCACATCTGCATAAACAAACCTGATAGTTCTATTGCATTTCCACATTACTGATAATATATGTAGTGTGCACCATAAAAGCAAATTTACAAAGTGCGAGTGTCAGGGCTGAATCCCCCAGCAGTCTTCAAGCCTCTCTGCTCCTATCTATCCTCACGTTGGTTTCATCTACACCCAGGAGCTGCGGGAATTACCTCATGCATTTGCCGAGCAATAAAAGCTGGCATGAGGTGATAGAGGATGTTTTCTGATTGCTTCGGCTGCCATCGATAATAATTTAAAGCTAGCATCAGATAAACTTTGCGGTAGAAAGTGCTGTCTCTTATTCTTTAGAGCCACACTTTCCCTTCAGACAGCTTCATGTTTTTCCCCCCAGCTTTAAAAATGCAAAGCGGTTTTATACTGTGAAATTGGACTCCAAATGCCTCCTCAATCAGAAAAAGGACAGAAGATAGTAAAGTTTCTCAGATAAAGAATAAAGCACCTTTATATGTATTAAAAACATAAGTTATTTGACTGCTATGTGGTGCCAAGCCAAGCCAAATGTTGTAGATGCCTCATTTATGATAAGAGGCGAGAACAGACAAAACTTGCTGTGAAGAAAGAGTACAGTCACTTCAAAACAATATTACTAAGGTAGAAGTATAAAGTAGTAGCCCAAGAAATGACTAAAGTAAGAGTAAAAAGTATTTGGTGAGACCACTACTCAAGTAAAAGCAGTTGCAATGTCTGATGTCACTGGTGGAGTAACACTTTTATTCAAGAAAGACAACTGTTATACTGTCAAATACATGACTGTTATTCAAGTAAATGTATTTGAGTAATGTAAAATAGTACTAGCCGCCTCTGTTTCTTATTGACACGTTCATACTTCCATTGCAGTATTTCTCTGTATCTCCTATGTCAGCTTTTCAATAGGAACTGTGAGAGTAAATGTTTTCTCCACAGATTAAACAAACACCTCACAACTGTACGGCTGCAAAGGTCAGCGTTTGATGAGAGGGATGAAGAGAAACGCTTGCAATGGAAAAACATAAGGGAGTCTGTATGAATGGCTTTAGAATGCAGCCTGTTCTCTCTGAAGTATACTGTATTGACCTTATTCCAGAGGTTGCCACAGGCGCCGACATTATCATAGCGATGGTATGATTTTGCATACAGCTGCCGAAAGCCGTTTTCAAGCTATCCAGAGAAAGGTTGGATTGTTGACTTGAACGCTGAATGTTTTTCACAAATTAACAAAGTGCCGGTAAGAAGCAAAGGCAAGTGGAATAAGGTGGATAAGGCAAAGAAAGGGACTTAGTAAAGATCACTGTGTACAAAGAAAGTATAGTAATCAAATTAGGACTCAACTAACTACTCAACTATATTCAGTTCTCCCTCTGTATGTTAATTGTTAAACAAAGACAACAATACAAAAGAAAAACTATTACAACACAAGAATGAAATAACAAATCCACAAATAATTTCATATCACCAACTCCCGTGTACTAGTCCTTTGGTAGGATTTCTGAAAGGTTTGGGGAAAGTTCTTTATATATTTCTATTTGCCAAGGTTGTTACTTTTTCGATTTTTCGATCTCTCCTGCTGAGGCCGAAGGCAGCAAAAAATAAACAACAAAATTAAAGATGAATTCTGTCATTATACAGTTCACAAATGTTTTACAAGGGATGGTATTTCAGTATTGTGTTGCAGTGCAGTGGTGGAATGTAACAAAGTAAAAGTAATAAAGTAATATACTTAAGTAAAAATTGTAGGTATACTTTACTTAAGTCGATTTTAACATGGATACTTTTTACTTTTACTTCACTACATTTGAGAGCAGGTATCTGTACTTTCTACTCCACTACATTTTTTAACTGAGAAGTAAAAAAGCACTTTTCATTTGTTTTGAGGGGTTGTTTTTAACATGTTCGTGGTAACATACTGACTAAAGGTTTTTGAGTTCAAGAAACAAAAATAAATACACAAAATCCATAAGAAAATTAAGAAATTGATTTGTATTGCAACTGTTGACGAAAATATGTATCTTTTTTTTTTTTTCATCAATATCACTACATTTAACACTTTAACAAATTAACAACACAACAGCAACAACAATTGTGTGAAATACTTTTACTTTTTACACGAAAAGTACGTTTATAAACAGGTACTTAAATACTTTTACTTAAGTTGATTTTTTTCATGTGATACTTTTACTTGAGTAACTTTTTACCTCTGCATCTGTACATTTACTTAAGTGACAAAATTGAGTACTTCATTCACCGCTGCTTATATGTATGTATGCTTTCATTTGTATTTCGCTAGTGTATTTAGCTATTTTGCGAAAAGAAGAAAGCATGAAGAATGGTTGGAACAGGGTTGACCTTTCTGAAAAAAAGTACACAAAGCTTGACCAGTATTTCAAAAGCGCACTATAACACAGCAATAAAAACATTTAGTGATTTGTCCAGTAAAAACAGCTGGCTCTGTACTGGGTTTAGCGGAGGATGAGCTACTATGTGAGTATGGTGAAATTGGGCCAGTGCAAAGTGGGGCAGTACTGACAGAATGTGCTGCTCTCATCTCTAAGCTTTGATCCGATAGACAAAGATAGAACAAAAACAACAACGCAACGAAACAAAACAGCTTGATAGACAACAGCTCAGAAAGTCAATCACACACGCTATAAATTCTCATCCAAAAATATTGTAGTTCCCAAGCCCTCACTCTCACAACTAGAAGGTCCCCGCTTCAACGCCAAGAAGGAGGCCCATTTATCTGTATACTCATTTTACATAACCGGATCTGGAGTTCTATTTGTGAATGGGTTGAGTTGGGCCTGTAGAATGTAGTGATGTCATCTGAAACCCAGCAATGGATTTGAATTTATTATTTTTTTCAATTTTTATTCCAAACACAGTCATATGTAATATTCATAACGAAGAGCTGTCACTAGAACTAGATACAGGTTTGTGCCATTTACGGTATCTACTCAATTTTCCATAATCGGATGTGGAGTTCTATTTGTGAATTGGGTTGTTTAAATCTGATGTACTTATTTGGTTGTTTTCAGGTTCTAGCATGTGGTGATGTCCGAGATGGGGAACAAGAGTCAAATTTTCCTATTGATTACATTGTATTTTATCCTGAAATATCCAAAAGGTTAATTCACAAATGTTGGTTGATTATTTCTATTACGATTAGACCCATGAATGTGCTGCATTACAACAAAAATGTGCATTTCAACAATATTCATTTTAGCTGCCTCCATCTTTATTAAATATTATTGGCCTGTAGATTGTAGTGATGTCACCTGAAACCCAGCAATGGATTCGAATGGATCAATTAATTAATTTGATTTTTATACGTGTAATATTCATAACGAAGAGCTGTCACTAGAACTAGATACTGCTTTGCGCATTCGTCAGAACAAGTTCACATGGTAATATTATTCAAACCAGATTTTGCGTGGTAAATAAATAGTAAATCAAGTAAATAGTGCCTTACCTTTAGTATGGAGTTTGAAATTTCAGTTTTGTACACTTGTAAGTAAGATGTGTACGTCTTATAGAGCTCTATGGGGTTCAGTTTGGATGTATATACGACAACACATCAGATTATTGTAAATATCTTTCATGCCAGCAGATACAGTACAGATACAGTATGCCTTGTGCCCCTGTCTCTCCTTTATTCTCCGGCTCACAGCCAGCTGCACCTTGTCAAAATGTTTCTACATGTCTAAGAGGAAAACAAGTCAACAGGGTCTTTGTATTCAACACTGCTACCTCTTGTGTATAGTGCCAGGGGAAGGCTTCACGCTGCCCATGAGCTGTACTGTATACATCAAATATTTGTAATACCATATAAACCGCAGGGCAGCTAAACCTAAACTGACACTGATGAAGGCCAAGTAGTGGACACACAGTATAGACTTTACTTTATATATTTAAGTTGCTGTAGGGTCTGCCTGATTTTTACTGTCTTAAAAATGTTTAAAACCGAAGTTCATTTTAAATAGTTTGCAGCAACCAAACTTATTCCTCACTTTCCCGACGTATTTATGAGTGCTTTTCACAACTTTCAGAGGCCAGAGAGGAGTTTGACCGCCATCACGGTAAAGCTAACAACAACTAGCATGCTAACAGCCTACACTTTCTGGTTGGCGGAGAACAAACACGCTTTATAACTGAGGCAGAGAGCTCTCATTTTGACATTAAGAGACGCTTTTACAGCACATCTGCTGTTTATTTACTATGACTGGTTGTCCCGATGGCAGTAAAGAGTGGGTGAAATGCAGAAGACACATTTTTATGGGGACGGTAAAGTGAAGAGGTAGAAATACAATCTGTTTCATGAATTTTAAAATATAAAAAAACGAAACCAGCATCCATCTTAATGGAGTAAAACTTGATCTTGTCCCAGAATTTAAATAGTTTGGAGTACTTTTAAATACTTTGTTATCCTAGATCCAACATTGTCCTTCAAAAGTTATGTAAGTCAGGCAATCCAATTCAATAATCAGAATTTTCATCACATCCGGAACAACTTCAACACGAGTGCTGCCAAAACTTATTTCTATTCTTTGATCATTCCTCTCTCTCTTGGTCTCTTGCCTGCCCTACAACACTTTAAACCATTGAAAACCTTTATAAAAGAGGTCTAAAAATACTTGATAAAAAACCCATTTCCCAACACCACTGTCACGTTCTGAAAAAGCATAGACTATTGGACTTTAACAACATAGTTAACCTTAAAAGAGCTTGTCTGATTTATAAGGTCCTACACTCCCCTGCACCACCACCGTTAAAGGAGCACATTAAATATAAAGACAATTCCAGACAGACGGATCACCTTTGGTTAGAAAGTATCATCTGTCCAAGGTGGGAATCTATGCAATAGTCTTCTGTTAACACTGAGAGATTGTCCCACGTACACTTCTTTTACAGCTCAAATGGAAAACTGGTCATGGTCAAACCAAACATGCACTTATTTATAGTGGCATTGTGATTTTAATTGATTTTCTATGGAGACATAATTGCATGTATGGGCAAAATATGAAGGGGGTGGGGATATAATGAACATGTCTTGAATGTGTGGCCAAATTGACTGTGCAATAATAGCAACTGTGTAATGAGTGTGTTTACATTCATGTTGTATCATGTCTGTCCATAAATAAATCATCGTTAATAGAGAAGAATATTTTTACCTTTCCACTATATCTGACCCAAGAGACACAGCAATATGCAACTTTGAGCAATATTTGACTTGAACAGTGTACTCTATATTCTTCTGGGGTTGATGTGTTGTTCAACCTTGAACTGTGAACATGAAGCTGTGAAACACATGACATTTATTTCAACATTTTATTGCTCAGCTTGTATAGCAGCTAAGACAGAGACTCATGCTGAAAGTGACAGTGCAAACTGAGGAGCAATTAGCAGTCCAAGACTCAATTTATCTCCCACAGAAAATATCAGAGCAGGTTTCATTTGAGAGAAAAATATTTGCAAGAATATGAGGCAGGAACAGCAGCAGGGGTGAGAACAAGGTGAAGAAGAAATAATACCCCACCTCACTAATTCAAACTTTCTGTCTTTGTTAAATAAAAATAAAAACAAATGCATGTACATTCCTTTTAAACTGTACAGAACTGGTGGCGTGTGCTACGGGTAGGACAGAGTCAATGCAGAGTGTAGTCAAAACAAGGCAAGAATGAAATAGGAGTGGCATAAACCACAACTTCTAATTTAAAGAAGACATATTATGTGTTTTCTGTAAGTAATTATAATCTTAGGGCACACGTGTAACACCATTTTACATTGTGTTTGTTTTAAATCGCGATGTTAATCTAAAATATCTTTATAAAAGATTCATTGACTCTTGGCTCCAAACTGCAGAGCGAATTCCCGCCTGCCCATTTACGGAATGTCACTCTAAACGTTATCACAACAAATGGCAGCGCTGTCAGACCATGCAAAGGGCAGTTCTCAGTAGCGAGAAATGAGCGAGTGAGTTTTTACAAATTTGAGCCCAACTGGATAAACAACACTGCTGAAAATAGTAGTCTGAAGAGAACTAGTGCCTCAAAAGTAGGGCAAAAAATATGACTCAAACATGCATGAATCATTAAAAACACTTTGAGTGAGTTAATGATGAAGGGAAGCCATTATAACATGCTTAAAAGCTCGTGAAAGTAGATTTTGCATAATATGTCTCATTTAAGTCTATTTCAACAAGAAAACATCTGCAAAAGACGTCACAAGAAACCGTCATCTTGTCAGTCCAAAGTTTGTACAAATACGACATCAGAAAGGATCATCAAAGGCATTATATCTAATTCATTAATTAAGCATTGGATTTATATAGTGCCTTTCAAGACAAAGTGCTTTACACTGCATTATTCATTTACTCCATATTTGGTGGTGATAATCTGTACCATCGGCCCCTCCGACCACCATCAACACTCACACGCACCACTTTCACAGTGGGCGATGCCTTGCCTAAGGATACAACATCAGTTTTTGCCACTGGCGCCCCACTGTGGCACCTGGTATTGCCAGCGGTCTCCCATCCAAGTACTAACCAGGCCCGGCCTAATGCAAAACCATTACCAAATCACTGCAAACATCCAAGTAATTTAATATATATTCAAATGTATAAATTGTATGGAATACTTTACATTAAACAAGACACAATGGCACCACATCATAGTAAAATGCCTAGATTTAAAGGAAACAAGGTTAAATTAGTCATCAAAGTAATTACTACATTAAAGTAATCATTATTTTTGAAGGCAACTACCAAAAACAAAAGTGAAAAAGTAAGAGAAACCCAACTACGCTTGACTGTCAGGTTGTGAAAAGACAAATTACATGAGTTTGTATCACAGAAAAAAATTAGCCCCAGCAGTGTTTTTAACTGAGTGTGAATAAGGCCCAGAATGTGGAGTTTGTTAAACCAATTAAAGAAGTAACTGTGAACTCAAAAGTCACAAATCGTACATGTTGTGCAAATTATTTCTGGTTTAATTTGATCCAAAACGTGCTGAAGTCTATCGATGTCCTGTCAAAACTCATTATGCATTTCTGACGGCTAATTTATCGGGACCTCCGTGTCTTCCTGGAAAACAAGTGTCTGATGTATTGTGACAGAATAATAAAACATGGGTGAAAAGCAGAGCAATTAGGTTTTATAATCTATGGAGATGAGCAATTAATGCCTTGTAGGAAGCTGTGATTCTGACTTTTAATCAAGCCAGTGTTTTTCTGGGCCCATAAAGTCACCCATGCAACTTAATGAATAATTCATGACCAGCTAATGGTAATATTTCTCTGGTCCACTAATGATATGTGCTGCAAATTACACCTGATAGGCCTCACTACTTCAGCTGATGCTTGTAGAGAGATCTAGAAGAACTGCTATTTAATGTGAGTATATTTTTGTATTGTCGTAATGATGAAAAGATCAGTTAAATCAAGAAGACCTATTGTCCTTGTGTCTGCTATATAGCTACAATCTATGACAACTGTGCATCATTATGTTATAATTTGCACATTTTAAATTGCAAAGAGCCACGTAGCTGTCGGCCTCGCTTATGGATACCTGCAGATCACACTAGCAAGTAGCATCTTTTTTTCATTTGAGTCATTTTTGTAGTCAAACTGACGATGCGACGCTGCCAAATCCTACGTGCATCACTGATTAAGAAAACAAAGTTGAAGAGTGAAGTAAGAACAGAGCAGTGGGCGTATGTCTGTGGCGGTAAAAACAGGGATTGATCGGCAAAGTTGATTATGTTGTAAAAATGAGAATTAGGCTCAGCTGTGACATGAGCTCATGAAACATACTCGTTCCTATTAAATGAACCTAAAAAGAAAAACAAGCAGGAAATAGTAGCAATACAATACGTACAATATCCTCAAACTAACTAAAAGGCCACCATCACCCCGAGGGACATGTCAGCATGGTGACAATCAACCAACACTTGACTTTTATGCTAATGCTAAATACAGAAAAAAGTCTGTTTTAACTGAAATATACAAAATAATCAATGGTGGAAGAAGTACTCAGTTTTGTTACTTAAGTAAAAGTACAGATACAGACGTAAAAAGTTACTCAAGTAAGAGTATCACATGAAAAAAATCTACTTAAGTAAAAGTATTTAAGTGCCAGTTTAAAAAATGTACTTTAAGAGTAAAAAGTAAAAATATTTCACACACACTTACCCTTATTAAAGTTTTTTTAAATGATACATATTTTGGTCAACAAACGCAATACAAATACATTTCTGATTTTTTCTTATGAATTTTGTGTGTTTATTTTTGTTTGCTAAAAGCCAAAGCTTGAACTCAAAAATTTTAATCAGGATGTTACCACAAACATGGTAAAAATAACACCTCAAATCATATGAAAAGTACTTTTTACTTTTCAGCCCAGTTAAAAATGTAGTGGAGTATTAAGTACAGATCCCTGCTCTCAAATATAGTAAAGTAAAAGTAAAAAGTATCCACTTTAAAATGTATGTAAGTAAAATTCTAAAAATTCTACCTAACAATTCTACTCAAGTACAGTACTTTACTTCTTGTACTTCATTTCCTTCCACCACTGAAAATAATGAAAGTTGTCGACTTTGGATTTTTTTCAAACTAAAAAATTTAACCAAAACGAATCATACAAAAACTAAATCTTTTGCATGTACACTGCTTTTACTCCATTTAACCATGTGACACCAAACCAACAAATGACTTTAATAAACTCTGCACTCCAACACTGTGTAAGTTTTCTGGTCGAGGGGCTGCTGCTTGTATCATTGCACTAAAGGCATCTATCTTACATTCATTCAGTTATATTGCTAACATTACTGGGTTTAGGCATGTCACTTGCTTGTCTCCATGGAAATCGCTAGGTTCTAAGCCATTTTGTGGAACATTTCAGGCAAAGCAACATCATTTGAAGGAAAGAAGGTTTGGGACCCTACACTAAAAACGTACATAATGCTCCATATGTGAGTTATTACAGTCAGCTAATGGAGTCATGTTAAGCAAAATACTACAACATATAAGCAATTTTTGTTTCTCCCGTGGTGCACAGTCATTGTCCTAGCTACTGATCCCAAATGGAGTTAATATGATTGACTGAGATTCAGGAGCAGGACCACGCCTCAACCTCCTCCTGCTCCTCTCCAGCGAACCACAGCTCACCTCACCCACACCTCGAGCAGGACCACGCCTCAACCTCCTCCTGCTCCTCTCCAGCGAACCACAGCTCACCTCAACCACACCTCTAATTACACAGAAGCCCTATTTATACAAGCCTATCCCGGCAACACCGTATGTCTCCTCTCTCTGGACCCCTCCCACTCCATGTCTCTTGTTCATCTTTCAGCCAGAAGACCTCACCATCTACAGAGGGCGGGGGCTGGGCTACCCGCATGAGACAGATCCTCCATCCTGAGTCTCTACCCAGCCTCTAAATCTTTTCATATCATCAATAAATATCTTTATCGTAAACCAGTGTTGTGGATTGGTCCTTGCTAGTGAAATACAGACTTGTGGAGACCGTACCTTCATGGCTAACACAGGACACGTTGCGCTGGGCTGTGCCGGGTCCACAGGAGTTCTGAGCAGGAGCACATAAGCCCTCCCGGATGTTCCAGTAAAAACAGGCTGGGTCATCACACGGGATAGATTCCACCACATGAGGGCAGGAGTCAGGGGGAGCGCTGGACACCCACAGCACCTCTCTGCTCCTCCGCTGGAAACCTGGAGAGTAAAGTGAAGATTTTTACAATGTCAAACGTCTGTGAAAAGGTGTTGAATAAATAAATGGATACAAATACAATGAATATAAATAAACTCATCACCACACAATATTAAACAAGAGCAACAACGTATGTAGGTTGGTGAGAGTGAAGACAAAATGTTGTTTTAATGGCCACTTTCCCATGATGTTACACAAAGAAGCAGTGTGTTTCAGATGTGCCTTCAAATACATCCACAGGTGCCAGAAGCTTCCAAAGACATGACATCATCATCCTCATCACTGTATGTAAACTTCTGACTTTGAAGAAAGTAATGAAAATTGCCTAAACGCTCATTATTCTGGCATTTAGCAAATAGAAATAATTTTGGTCATCCTAATTGACCTTAAACAGGGAAAGTTTAGTCTGATTTCATGTCAGACAGTGAGAAAAAAAATGTATGTGTCTTTTTATATACAGTAGTGTATGTAAACTTCTGGTTTCAACTGTAATTCAGACTAGTCGACTTTTGTAATCATATTTTCATCATATTCATCAAAATGTCAAACATGTCAAACAATTTCTGATTTTCTTTTTACTTTATTTTTGATATGTGAATGTAAATATTCTCTATCTAGAAGCCCTCATTTAGCATATGTCAATCTTTATTTAGTTAAGCATGTATTTTAAAACTCTCAATGCAGTAGAAACAATCGTCTGACTAATGGAATAATCAAAAGAATTAGTGCAAGGCAACTGCTAAAATAATTTATAATAATAATTAGTTGCAGCCTTAATGATCTTCCTCAGTCAAAAATGATGAGCTAAAAGCTGTATACCATGATTTGTGGATGGATTGATGGATGATTTGTTGTTGTGCCCCCAAGCAGGTAAAAAAAAACAAAAACGCAATAAGAACATTTAAAACTTTTTTATAGGGCCTAAATTACGCTGTTTTCTGATCTATGTTATAATGTTCTGGGGCAAAACTCTATTTGGTCTGGAGGGAACAACAAGTTGATGGAAATCAGAACCTTCGAAGGGAGTTGTAACGATACCTAATCATAAATTCAATAACTATGTTATTATGATGAGGCTATTATTAGCCTATTAGCGAATATTTGCCATTTGAACAATGAAAAGCTCATCAGTAAACAGTTTAATTTATTTACAAATTTTATTTACAAAGCCACTCCATGTTTTTTTCTTTAGA
>KN477165.1:124536-141156 GCA_000787095.1 Periophthalmodon schlosseri | reverse complement strand
AGACAAAGACAACCACAGTGAACCAACACCGACAGCTGAATGGTCTGAAGCCAGGAGATCATTTTCCACCTGGACGTAAACCAAAAGCACCCTCCTGAGCAGCAGCACATCGTCTTCTCCTGGGCAGAACGAGACCTGCATCATTAAAACCATCCTTCTGTTTCACAACTGTCACTAGAGGAAAACTGCAGGAAAGTTCAGCCATTCACTTCTTTTCATGTGACTCAAAAAAACTTGACCTGTTCCTCGTGTCCCCAAGCTGAGCTGTAGTCTCCGCACGCAGCTTGGCGTGCGGAGACTACAGCCATGTGGTCAGAGGGAGGACAAAGGGACAGAGGACAGGTGATGGGAAAAGTTTAACTGAACAACACCACCATTTTGTTAAAGCAGCATTCATCTTGAGCCTACAAATCATATTGGACATGAACAAACTGAACTGAAAACAATGCTCCTTAAAGTGAACTGTTGAATTTGCCTCCCTCTCAATCAACAAACTAATGGAACTGACTTCATCTACATGTGCAATTCACATTTCTATGTATATTCACTTTGTGATGATGATTGTTTATGAAGTATGATTGAATAATCAAAAGGGACAGAGTGCGATGGAAATGTATGTGTATTCATGTCGTGAAGAAAACATTCTTATCATATGTCTTTGTGCTTACAGCCATACCAACTTAAGAATGCCAGAGCTCGTCTCATCTCGGAAGCTAAGCAAGTTCGGGCCTGGTTAGTACTTTTTGTATTTCATAACTCACCAGGCCTCGCAAATGTATTATTATTCATCAAGAGATAGATATAGTATTTTTCCACAAGAATAACATAGACAGATGCCAAAAGGAAACGGTACTGCTGTATTCAAACCAAACCAGGAGTAGACCAAACAATAAAAGCATTATCAATAATTAGATCAATATCCTCTCACCTCCGCAGACACACACACACACACACACACACACCTGCCCTGTTCTTTCTTCTGTAAATGCCACTAAATACCACAGTACTCATAACACCTCCCCCTTGGCTCCTATCATGACATTATACCCACTACGCCCTCACTGTGAGACTGGAGAAAGAAATCCACATGCTGTTGTTCAAATTCACCACCAGAGAATAAAACAATATTGTAAAAAAGATTTGGTCTGGTTTACAATGATGGATCAGGGCCACAAACAGGGTCAGTGGTAGGTGCATTATAGTTCACTTATTATTTGGACATACATATGTATAGAACTGACATTTGATGGTAAAATGTTGTGAAAAGAAGGTGGGAGGAGTATAAATAGGACAATGATTTAGCGTTTACATTAATGTAATAATGAAGATATCACATTTCAAAGACAGGAAATTAACTCGCGGAGGGGTTAAGGGGCTATAGAATTTTTAATCACTTGCCAAATCACATGCCAGTCAAATGCAGCCTATAAGCTAGCTTTTAATTTGCAATTCAAGGAAAATAATCATACAGTCTTTTTCAGGGTGAAGTGTCTTGCCTAAGGACACAACAACAGTTTCCACTAGAGTCACTGCTGCCTCAGCGTGGCACCTGGTGTTCCCAGCAGACCAGGCCCAAACCTGCTTAGCTTTACAGATCAGTTAAGATCCGGGATTGACAAGGAGGTCTGTAAACCAGTCTGGATCCTGGGTTAGCAAAAGGACACAATGACGGAACAAACTGTGAAAAGTGGGATTTGAACTGCCTACCTCCAAGCTGCAGGGCAACTGCTTCACTGATGTTATGAATTCAACATATTAGCAAACTTCCATGAATAGCCCTATAACAATTACTAACTTATTTCACACTTAAGCAAATGTTTGAGTAACCCTTTATTATTAGTCTGTCTACATCTCCAAAGCTCAAAATCCTCCGTTCCAATTTGTGATGTCATGAAGCAGTAGTTTTCAAGTTAACAGCTCCTTTTACCTTTTGTTTAGTAGAGATTGACAATTTCAGGGTTGAAATCATCAAAATAATTCTAGTCAAGGTGTATGCAGTTTAAAAACACAGTGGAGCACTTCCGTATTATTTCAGGGTTGAAATCATCAAAATAATTCTAGTCAAGGTGTATGCAGTTTAAAAACACAGTGGAGCACTTCCTGTATTACCACATGTCAGGAACAGAGTGTTTTCTGTTTAAGAGAAGAACTCAGCCTAAATATGCAGGACTTGTGTGTTAAACATGTGTGAATGAAACAAAACACAATTCCAGGTGTGTTTGTGATGAGGAAACAACATTATAACATAGAAAATAGTGTATGGGCCCTTTAAAATAGTCACATTTTACTTCTTACTTCTTCACAACAGCTGATATTTGCTTACATTTTACTAGCAAATCTATTTATTAAAAAAAAAAAAAGTGTTTGCAAATCCATCTGTCTTCTCGCAATCTGTCGACTAAATTTCCAGTCCTCTTCTCAGCTTTTCGTCGAGTTTAAATTTTTGAACCTTCATATGCCACAGTGCACTCTTCTCCTTCTCCTCCTTATCTATGGCCTTCAGTCCGGGATCCTCTCACTCATTTCCCATCATGCTTTGCAACGTTGTCTCCTCCCCAGCGGCCATGTTACCCACCTGTCCGTCACTCCTGGTTAGGATTATTGAGCTCTGATGCTGATAAACAGGTCTAACTAGTGAATAGTTTCCACTTTGTCAGTCAAAGCTGTGATTAGAAGCAAAATGAACCCTGACAAGACTATAGGGACTTGTGACTTGTCTGTTCGGACCCATTATGGAGCTAAAGTGAGTTTGATCCCTTCTCATAGTCAAGGTCACTGTCTGTGGTTACATGTACATACATACATCAGATTTTTGGAGTTAAAAAATATTAAACTGACATACACATAAACAGCAAAGCAACTGATTGGTCCCTCTGAGTACTAACATCAGATTTTGCAGTTTGCATGTCATTTATTTAAGCACAAAGGTCCAGAAATCCAAAGGTGGGCGGAGTAGCCAAAACATTTACTTTAGTAAGAGTAATGTTACTTCAAAATAATATTACTACAAAGTACTGGTGCAAGAAATGACTCAAATAAGAGTAAAAAAGTATTTGGGAAAACTACTACTCAAGCAAGAGTAAAGAGGAGGGCGGGACCTGACATCTGATTTAAAATTTGAAGTAAATGTGATTTGAAGAACAAAACATTAAATAATGCACAAAATGTTGTATTTTCAAAGGATAGAAACAAAAATGAGAAAAAAAAACTACATGATATCTAAAGGAGTGGTGCAAAAAAAAAAAAAAAAGCTTTTGTCACTTGTAACTGTCACTCATTGGAAAGTGTAACCAAAACTTTTACTCAAGTAAGAGTGCTGTTACTTCAATATAAATAAAAAGTAAATCAATAAGAGTAAAAAAGACAGGCGCAGGGAGAGGGTTCAGAAGAGAAGACAGGAGCAGGCAGGAGCAGGGAGAGGGTTCAGAGGAGCGGACAGAGCAGACAGGGAGCAGGGAGCAGGTTCAGATGAGTGGGCAGGAGCAAACAGAAGCAGGGAGAGGGTTCAGAGGAGCAGACAGGAGCAGACAGGAGCAGGGAGCAGGTTCAGATGAGTGGACAGGAGCAAACAGAAGCAGGGAGAGGGTTCAGAGGAGCGGACAGGAGCAGACAGGAGCAGGGAGAGGGTTCAGAGGAGCAGACAGGAGCAGACAGGAGCAGGGAGCAGGTTCAGATGAGTGGACAGGAGCAAACAGAAGCAGGGAGAGGGTTCAGAGGAGCAGGCAGGAGCAGACAGGAGGAGGGAGAGGGTTCAGAGGAGCCGACAGGAGCAGGGAGAGGTTTTTCGAGGAGCTGAGCGGAGAGGGAAATCTGAAGGTCTTTTGATGTGAATAAAATATGGCAGCGTTAACATAAGACTACAGCTGTTTTATTTATTTATGTTGTCATGTGCAATAGGCTTACACTGCAGCAGCACCACCGTATTGTTGAAGGACACAATGGCAGTATGAACCAATCCAAGCTGCATTGAACCACCAGTCACAAAATGACTACGGTACCACATTTTACTAGCGTGCGCTTACACTTTGGTAGCCCTAATACATTTTCCGGTTCAAATCAAAGACTGAACATTCATTTATTTCAATGTGGGAAATCTAAATGACACAAATCCTTCAACATGCTTGGTCTAATTCCCTGTGCCCCTCCTCTCCCTCCTCTCTCTCCCTGTGTGTCAGTCTGATCTGCAGTGTCATGTTAGGAGTGGAGTAATCCCAGTCTCTTGGTCCAGTTTTGGTCCAAATCCTGTTAGCTCCGCTCCGGCTCTGAGCACATAACCTACATTCATCTGTGATAATCTGTAACAACTGGAAGAGCAGCCCAGAGGAGAGGGGAGAGGAGTGACAGTGGCTCAGTGGATCAATTCCCTCTTTGACCAAGTGCTGTTGTTGTGTCCTTAGGCAAAACACTTCACCCACATTGCCTAGTATGAATGTGGTGTGTGTGTGAGGGGCCGATGGCTCAGATTGGCAGCCTCGCATCTGTCAGTCTACCCCAGGGCATCTTACCAACACCACAAGTGGAGTGAATGAATGACTACAGTGAACCATTTTTCAAAGCATCCATAAGCCTGTAAAAAAACTTTACAAGTGCAACTTCTACCTTAAATTTAATCAATTTCTCTGTTTTTATGCAGATACAGGGAGAACATGCACACAGTCCACACAGAAATACAAACCCAAGACTCGCTAGCTGTGAGGTGAGGATGCAAACAACATGACACAACATCCAGTACTAAAGTCATTCATTTTCTACACTGAAAAATGTGCTACTTGAATTGGCATAATTATCAGAATTTTCAATATTTCTGAGGGGGGAAAAATGTTTACACTGAGGTTTAACCTGCTTGAGATTCTTGTATTACTTTAGGTGTTCATATTTAAGTCTTCTCTTACTGCTCATGGGCATTTAACGTTTTAATATGTGACCTATGAACTGAATTCCGATTAAAAAAATAATAATTTGCCAAGCTAATCACAATACTTATCAGAAAAATGTAATATGTTTTCCAAAATTGTGCAGCCATATTCTAACCTAAATCTGCTTATTTCTTGTGCTGTTAATGCCTCTATACTTCCTTAAACTCTTTCCTTCCTTCTTCTCTTTCAGCCTCCACCCAGGAAAAAACATCTCTAGACCCACCCCACCACCCAGCGCAAACCACCCAGAAAGCACCACTGTCTCCAGGCCTACATCGGCCTCGCTGTACCCAGACATTTCCATAATGAGATCTGAGTATCAGGAAGTGGATCTGCCCGTTTAGCTGCGCACATTATTGGTACAAAATCAACCCCGTGGCATAAGGCTGAGCTGTGGTAATACTATGAATCATATGCAGATAACATACTCTGCCAATAAGCTTCTACAATCTCTCTACATGCACATTTAAGTTATTTTGAGCAGTGATCTAATATTGTGGCAAATGCAGGAATTAATTATTAAATGGTTATTTAAATGTTAAGGTAGCAAGTCATCATAATTGGACATGCTTTTAAAGTAATTTGCATAGTTCTTGAGGCTAAAGGCAAGAATAATGTAAAAACTGTTATTTTGCTTGGGAGGGTGGATTAGATAAGAGGTGGTTTATCAAATGTTAGCCTGTTTGTTCATGAGCTGAAAAAGTCTGGGTAAATTAACGCAGTGCAGAAGTTTTATTAAAACAGTTTTGACTGGTTTGGATTTTTTACAGAGTACTTTGATTATTCAACTTTGGGCTTAAATATTTCTGAATATTTTTGGCAAAAATGTATTATTGAAATAAGAATGGAAGACTTTTAAAAAACAAAATCCTTATAAATGATGCAGTCTTTGGTGCAGTGTAGCATTGCTTTTGCCCATTTTAACCATTAGATTCTTTAAGTTATTTTATCCAAGTGGCCTTTAGCTAGATTTTATGACTTTTGTTAAACCATGAAATCCCACTGAGATTCACAATCTCTTTTTATAGGGAGTCCTGACCACATGTTTTAATGGTAATAATTATAATAATGCATTGGATTTACATAGCGCCTTTCAAGACACCTAAGCACTTTACAGTGCATTGTTCGTTCACTCCACTCTCAGTGGTGGTAAGCTACTAATATTGACAGAAGCGAGGCTCCTAATCTGCGCCCTCAGCCCCTCTGACCACCACCAACACTCACGCACACACCACATTCATACTAGACAATGTGGGGGCTTTGACAAGCCGATAGGAACATGCCAACTCAACACAAAAAAATCCCCACAGCGCCTAAGAGTCAAACCCAGGACCTTCTGGCTGTGAGGCTGAAGAACTAATCATGATGCTACTGTGCTGCAGTGTATACTACATGCAGCTGCACCATAAAGCATAATAATAATGTTTGGATATGTATTGTGTTTCCAAGTTAAGCACTTCTAAAAGCCTCACGACATTCATACCTGCACACAGAAAACTGTAGATGCACAGTAGATCACAAAAGGCGTTAGCAGTTTGAGACCTCTGTAATCTTTGGAAATCAACATTTTAAAAGATGACTAAGCAGGTGCTCAGCCAAGAAAAAGGGCACTTTTCACTTATGCATACTTTCATACAGACTTTCACATATCACTTAAAATGAACTTATCCACGGGTTTTAAAAGTAATCAAAAATATTTAGTTTCTTTAGACATTACTTTAAAGTGTGTGCCTGCTGAGGTTTAGCAGCAAAGCTTTGTGTGTAGGTGTATGAGCTGAGAGACCAACAAGAATATTTTTTTTAAATGAGAGAGCATGTGAGGGGATCTAGGGTCCCTCCCCCAGGAGCTTTTTATAAAAAGAAATGTCATTCCCTGTAATTTGGGGTGTTTTAGGTGAAGAAACCCTATTTTTAGCAGTCTGATTCAGAATACAACAACAGCTCCTTGTTATAACCTACTTCTCTCCAAGATTCAAAACATGCTGTTGTTTATTAGACTACAACAGCTGGCCTACATTTATGCCATACTTGTCATTAACATTTTAGAAAGACTGATCACTTGGTTCTCTGTGGAGCCCCAGTCCTCTGCGCTCTGCCTGTGCTCCACCCCTGCTCCAGCACACTGAGCGCAGCCCCACACTGGGCTGTGGACGAACGCTCCAGAGAACAGTCACAGTCCAGTTTAACTTTTGTCCACACACCTAGACTTAAGTGTTATGATGTTTTTATGAAAATTCAACTAATCTGAGAAATGAGCCGTCCATTGACGCGATAGACTCACGCTATTGAATCTACAGATGTATTATTGCATCAGCTGTTCGGCGGATTGTCTGAAAATCGGCTAAAAGCTTAGACTGTGTAGAACATCTTTATGGAGTCTGAAGCTGCGAGGGGCAGACACACATGAGCGAGAGGCAAGAGAGAGGGGAGCAAAGCAACAGTGACATTCTTTTAATGTTGAGAGTTTAAAACAACTGTTACGCATCTGCTGTCTTCATGGGGCAGATATTAAACCTAAAAAAATGTATTGACCAGGACAGCACTTAAGTCAAAGGGCCACGTGCTTGAGCACCACTTGGGTCCTATCTGTGCACATCCCTGAGCCACTGTTGCCACACAGAACAAACTATGTAAATCTACTTTGTTTAATCAGTGTATCTATGCTGAGTCTAGCTGATGTCACCTCCATACTGTATTCATGAAACAGTTTACTGTGTATTGATCATGTATAATTCAGTCGATGCTCCTCTGAGTCACAACAGCACTGACACAAGCAGGCTGTGCCCTAGAACAGGTACAATCTATCAACTCTTATCTTTTACTGTAAAAAGCTAAAAACAGTGTATCTCCTCTTTGGTCTTTCTCTGGATGTACTGTTTCCAGGTTGCTCTAACCTCAGCGTACTTCTACCCATATGTTAACTATCGAGGATCAGATAATTGATACTAAAACTAGTATCGAAACTAGATAATCATTTGAGCAGGTATCAATACTAAAAAAAGTCTCATTCTCAGGACAGAAATGAACCTTTCCTGAGTAGCTTCTTGAGCTGTATCAAAGCAAGTATAAGACCACATAGACTAGCATTCGCCCAACTACAATCCCTTGGCGGTTACCAGACACTTGCTGTTAGATCTCTCCTTCGTATCTCTTCTTTATCATTCTGATCATGTATCTTGTTCTTGTCCAACTTGACCTTGTCTCCTGTCTGAGCACATTAGATCAGAGATGTCAACAGTCCCAAAACGGAAGATGTCCCGCTTTGCTGTTAAGACACGGGATTGTGTCCTGTTCAAATAAAGATGGATAGCCCTTTCAGTTTAGAGAAGTCAGAGGAAAAAACATGGGTGTCAGAGAATTTTTTTTTTAAACTTCAAAATTGCTCTGAATTGCTCTGAATAAAGAAAAAATTTACCTTATTACACTACACTACATTATTACTCTATTTTATTACCCCAGTCCAAGTTCCTTATATGATCTTAGTATTTGTGGTACTTGTAGCCTAGTAGCAGTAGTAGTTATAATATCCCAGTCCCTTACCATAGTATTAGTAGCAGTAGTGGTAATCCTGGCAGTAGTAATACCTCAGAGCAAGTTCTTTACAAGGTAGTAGCGGAAGTAATAGTATTGTAGTAGTAGTAGTAGTAGTCATAGTAGTAGTAGTAGTAGTTGTTGTAGTAGTAGTAGCCCAGTATAGTACACCCCAGTACTGCTCCTTACAAAATCTACAATAAAACAAATTAAAACAAAAAAACAAATTAAACTGCACTGGTAATTAAGAGTAAAATGTCTGAGTAAGTGTTTTAAAAGGACCATTTAAAACATTATTAGTAAGTGCTTGTAAACAATCAATGTAATTAAAAATGTGCAGTCTCCCCAACTATCCCTATGGGCTAATTTTCCACTATTACCTACAGCAAAGACTGGCCTTGGAAAAGTAGGCAAGGGGAAGGAAAGAAAAATCCATGTATTTTTCCTATTCATTAAATGACTCATAATAACAGTATATATGAAATGGTGGGGGCACTGCAGCGTTAACCTCTGTGTAGTTGCTATGTACGCTGTGGGAGTGTGCATGTGAGAGTGTGCACGTGTGAGAGGAGAGAGAGAGGGGGAGAGAAAGGGAGGCGGAGGAGAGAGGAAGGAAGTAAAGCAGGAAAGGAAGGAGGGAGAGAGAGGAGGCGAGAGACAGTCGCTATGTGCGGTGTGGGAAAGTGCATGCGAGAGTGTGCACGTGAGAGAGGGAGATAGGAAGAGAGACAAGGAGAGGGTTGGGCATATGGATGGAGAAAGAGAGTGAGAGGAAGAGAGGGAGATAAGAAAGGAAGGAGGGAGGGCTGGACTCATGGGACAGAAGAGTGAATGACGTCACTTACTGGATCTAACCTGCACATGTATGAGGTTACCATTTAACACGCAGCACTGATGGAGGTTTCTGGTTATGTTTAAAAATAAGATGAGTTCTTTTAGCGTGTATTACTTGTCTCTGAACCATATGAATTACAATTACACATGTACTGTATCTCTTGTTATGGAAAAAAATCTCTGTGTAAATACTTAAAGGGTGAGAAAATAAAGACATTGCTCCAAACAGAAATGTTTCTAGTCTCTTTTAATTCGAAGCTTCAAATGGTACAAATCACACAGAGCACACAAGGCAGTCTGCAGCAGAGTACAAGAAGTAAACAGGGTTTATAATCTTATATCTAGCAGGGATCTTAGGTGAGACGCTTAAAGGGACAGCATAGGTCATCAACGGTCAAAAAAACATTTCAATTCTCATAAACAGGGTGCTACCAGTGAGAAGGCGATGTGAGTAGTTTTGCAAGACAGAAAGCACAGAAACCCAACAAACAGAGGAAGTAAATGTGCACTTTATAATTTTCCATTACACTCTTCACTGCACTGAGTTTATATATTGAGATAAATGTCATCATTCTTGGCTTGCAGCAGCCTTCAAAATCTCAACGGTAGCAGTAGCTTTGTGTATGTTTGTATTTTTACACTTCACTTTAATTTACAGCTACATAACATAACAAATATGTGAATCTTGTCATTTTCAGCAGTACAATAGTAGATTTTTTTTTATGTGTGGTGTATGACATATGTTTGTGCTGTAAAGCTTGGGGATATATACCGGAGATGACCTGCTGTTGACATATGACGCTGGGTTTATCATTCAGTTCATGTCCGTGCTATTGTCTCACGCACAGCCTAAGCCTGCACCATACATACAAACTTGGATTCCAAAAAATGCCTAATATAATTTTCCTGCCAAATTTCACAATTCACGATGTAGGCTGCAGGTCCAGGAACATCACTGAAGTAAATTCTAAACTAATAAGACCCCATGGAGATGTGATATTGTGTTTACACCCATTACCCTATATTGCATGATATTACCAAAATAATACCTGCCTTTGGGATTTCTAATTGCAACCATTCATTTTCTGACTTTGATTAATTAAAAAACAGTCCCCCATTCAATTACAAGTGTTTGCACAAATGGTTGGAAAATTGGAAAGTACGAACCCGAGTTAATTAAAATAAACAGCCTAGTAAAACATGCAGCCTATAAAATCAAATGTATTTAATCTTGTTTGTTCTGTATCTATCTATGGATTGACTTTGTTTAATCCTAGTTTAGCTCTATAAGTTAGACACTTCTCTATAGTTAGGATGTTATTCCCAAGATCTGACTTGGTAATACATTCAGGTTATGGCTATGTAATGGAAAATTATAAAGTGCACATTTGCAGATAATGTCTTTCTCTGTCTCTCTGTGTGGTTTCTGTGCTTGCTGCCTTGCAAAACTACAGGTAGCAACCTGTTTACGAGAGGTTTTTTTTTTTTTGTGACCATTGATCACCTATGCTGTCCCTGTGTCAGCCTCGCCCAGTGGATAAGAAAACTGCTATATTATATATATATTATAAGATTACAAACCCTGCTTACTTATACTCTCCTGCAGACTGCCTTGTGTGATTTGTACCAATTGAGGCTTCAAATAAAAAGAGACTAGAAACGTTTATGTTTGGACCAACATCTTTATTTTATTTTTTCCACAACAGCTGCTACATCATGTTTCATTGTCGGATGTCATAGACATACCATCCTGTAGAGCAGAAGGATATTTCCCAAAGATGACACTGATGGCCCTGGGATTGCTTCTTCCTCTCTCACATCTTTCCATCTTTCATTGTGAGGGTGACGTCACTTTGAGTGCCTCTCCACCTGTGTCCATTCAGTCAATTCTCACCAATGCACCTTAAATATAAAATAATCACAATAATGCAACGAATAGTTATACTCTATAGACCTTTATTAAATTTTATGGACAAAAATGTGCGTTTTCCTTTCACTTACTCAATCAAATTATCCTATTACGCGAGCTTTCCTTTTGGATAAATCACTGCGTAATGCGATTCCAAGCTGTTTAAATTAACTTTTCTATCTCTAAAGCTGTCAGTCTGAAAGCTGGGTGTGATTTTTCTTGAAGATGACCCGGCTGATGACGCTCCGATTGTGTGAGGCTTTCCCCCTTTTGGACGTGAGAGCCAGCATCCATTAACACGAGGCGGAGGATGGCGCACGGAGCCGGGGGGAGGGGCGTGCGCGGAGTGAATGTGCGCGGATTGATAGTAGTTGTGTGTGCCACCACGTAGAGGAGCGGCTGTGCGAGGCATTCAGTCAGCCAGGAGAGGCGAGGTGGAGCGGCGCCGTGTACTAGCCAGCGAGCCATGTTGGATAGGACCACCACTGACCCTGCTCCTAGCGCCGCGGAGCCCAGCGGGTAGATGCGCACTCTCCAGGCTGACGCAGAGACGTGGGAGCCTGGGGGAAGGAGTCGGGCGGTGCCGCTGGAGCTGGAAGAGTTGGAAGTAGT
This sequence comes from Periophthalmodon schlosseri, assembly GCA_000787095.1. NCBI lineage: Eukaryota > Metazoa > Chordata > Actinopteri > Gobiiformes > Gobiidae > Periophthalmodon > Periophthalmodon schlosseri. Next base: position 129,354 of record KN477165.1, on the reverse strand, counting down.
GCTGCGAGTGGACACCTAGCATCGGTTGAAAAGGGAGATACAGACACGAGCTAAAGACGGACAGAGAAGCGGCGAGGAGGGGGGCTAAATGGCTTCTCCGCTTCCGACTTTCATCCCGCCTTTGCCGGTAACATTTCTAGTTCTACACCTGCTCCTTATCACGCCATTGTTCGCGGGGAAGGATGTAATTGTGGGGAGATGGGGAGAAGATGACGCCGGTGGAAGGAGCCGGCAACATGAGGGGGAACCGGGAGCGACACTGGGGGGATGCGAGAAGCTACGCCCCAGCAGGTGCACCTCAGAGCGGACACACAGAGAGGGATGCCCCGGGGCGTGGAGCCACAACTGCGGATCTAAGAGGGGCGTTGTATCAGCTTTTTCACATTTTGAGCCACTTTTACTTTCCCCAGACACAGTACAAAGGACGTACCGCTGGCCACACCTCGCTACAGGCTGGGTGCGCGCCCCTGAACCGTGCACGACACCCGGAAGTGATGTGCACCAGAGGGCTCGTGAGGTGAACAGGCCTCCCCGAAAAGGTGCGCTCTCCCCCAGATTCACTGGCTCACCTTTTGGCCTCTTTCCAAACGCTTCCTCTTGTTGCTTTTGCCTTGGATTCTCCTCGCTTTCCCCCACAATCCACGGTTCAAAATCGGATTACAAATGTCTAAACGTGACCCCACTCTTAAGATGTACCCAAATTTTTTTCCCTTCAAAACGGGGTCCAAGACATGTGGACAGCGAGGGAAATGCTCTTAATTGTTCGCGTTTTGGCACGCACAATGCTATCGATTTTGGCAGCATGGCAGGGGGTGTTGATGGCTTTTTGAAGGGGGGCATTTGCAGAAGAGGGTGGGCACTGAGAAAAAGGGGGGTCAGCAGAAAGGATGAGATTGGGTGTTGGAAAAAAGCTTGTAATGCCAGAATTGCGGAAAGATACAGGGTAGAAGGAACAGTACAACTTGTCAATTGGGATTTGAATTTATCTAATTATCTGGGTAATGGTTTGGAAGCTGAACATGAGCAGAGCAGTGAGGATAAAGAAGAGATGGCTAGTTGTTGCTCGGAGAGGACAGTATTGGGGGGTGGATGTTTAGCAGAGTTTATGGTCCCCGGGGGAGGCATTGCACTGAGGGATATCCCCATCCAATTTAGCAAAGAGAAGCCAGCTCTCAGCGTCACAAATGGTATGAATAGTCACAGTGAAAGTGATGATTCGAGATCCAATTTATCAGTTACGGAAGAGGCGACTCAAGAGCAAAAAACAGACAGTGACTCAGAGCTTTTCCTGGCATCTTCGCGGCTCGAGAGAAGTGTTAAGTCAGCGCTAGCAGTGAGATTTTCCACTGGATTGAAAATGAACAGAACAACAAAAGAGCATACCTACTTAGATCAATCTGAAAAACTACAAGTTCTAAATGTCTTAATGTCAAGCCAACGCAACAGTATTAGTTGTAATTACACTGTAGAAAATGGGAAATTAGGAGACATGAAATTCAAATCTGATGTTCGACCAATCTTTATTTTTAGCCAATATAATGTTAATACTAATAATAACAATGGAAAAGTGAAATTGACAAACAAAAGCATGCATTTTGAAACGGAGAACCAAGCAGTTCCATTGGATTCTATCAAAGAAAAACAACACAGTGTAAAACAAAATAGTCAAAATTTCCAATTAGGAAAAATTTCTGTACCAGTTGTCTTTTTATGGAACCAATACAATACAAATACTAATAACAACAATGACGTAAATGATCAATTAGAGTTGGACAAGGAAGCAGTGCCATTGGATTCTGTAGAGGGTAAGACACAGCCGGAGAGGCAGCAGATGGAAGCTACACAGCGGAGGGAGGGACAGTGCGCCGAGGGGTCCGCGGCTGGTGCTGAGGCTGCTGGGGTGGAGAAATTACAGGTGGGGGAGGGCTGCAAGCAAAAAGCGGAAAGACGAATAACAAAGGCAGAGCGAGCGAGGGGAGCGAGAGGAGGCGCGGGTCGGGATAGGGGTGACTTTATTGCAGCGGGGAGGGAAGAGGAAGCGTCTGGGGAGAGGGAGAAGAGGCACGGTTCAAGGGGAGAGCGCAGTGTGAAAGGGTTGATGGTAGACTCAAATGATGGAGTTTCCAATGATAGGGTTAGGGTACGGCGTGCTGCGAATAGACACCCGCATTTTGCACAATATAACTACCAAGTGCAAGTGGCGGAAAACCAACTACCAGGGACGTCGGTTATGGTTATGACCGCTTCCGATCCAGACCCGGGAGACGCAGGGAAAGTTACCTATAGCATGGCGCCGCTAATGAACAGCCGATCATCTGACTACTTTACCATCCATTCAGAAACGGGACTGATTACGACGACACAGACTTTAGACAGAGAACACATGGATTCGCACTATTTTCGAATCACAGCAACTGACTTTGGGATTCCGAGGCTCTCCGGAACAACTATGGTAGCGATAACTGTAGCAGACCGCAACGACCACTTTCCAATCTTTGAGCATAATGAATACAAGGAAACGATACGAGAGAACGTAGAGGAGGGATATCCAATTTTGCAGCTAAGAGCGACAGATATGGACTCGCCCGCTAACGCTAACATTCGCTACCGCTTTGTGGGTGAGTCGGCAGCAATGGCAAGAGCTGCCTTTGAAATTGATCCCCGCTCTGGACTTATTACAACTCGAGGTTCAGTGGACAGAGAAACAAGCGAACATTATACTCTTGAAGTTGAAGCTAGCGACCAAGGAAAGGAACCCAGCCCGCACTCCTCTACAGTTAAAGTTTATATTTCCGTTTTGGATGAGAACGACAATGTACCTCAGTTTAGTGAGAAGCGTTACGTGGTTGCGGTCAAAGAAGACGTCCGCCCACATTCTGAAATTCTCAAAGTCAGTGCTACAGATCGAGACAAAGATAGCAACGCAGCTGTACACTATAACATTATTAGCGGGAATAGCCGAGGACAGTTTTCCATCGATAGTGTTACGGGTGAAATCCAAGTCGTAGCGCCTTTAGATTACGAATCCGAAAGGGAATACACTTTGAGAGTCCGTGCCCAAGACAATGGACGTCCTCCCCTTTCAAACAATACCGGAATAGTTAGCGTACAAGTCACAGATGTTAATGATAATCCCCCCATATTTGTGTCGACTCCGTTCCAGGCGTCTGTGCTGGAAAGTTCCCCAATCGGAAGTTCAATTCTTCATATTCAAGCCATTGATACGGATTCGGGAGACAATGCTAGGCTAGAGTACAGGCTAACAGGAACTAGCACAGACACGCCTTTTGTCATCAATGCCGCGACAGGTTGGGTAACTGTCAAAAAGAATCTTGATCGTGAATCTGTCGAGCATTATTTTTTTGGAGTAGAAGCTAGAGATTATGGGATGCCACCTCTATCAGCTACAGCTAGCGTCACAATTACAGTAATGGACGTTAATGACAACAGACCAGAATTCTTGCAAAAAGAATACTACGCGCGATTAAATGAAGATGCTGTGGTAGGAACAAGCGTCGTAACTGTAACAGCAGTAGATCGTGATGTAAATAGTGCAGTCACTTATCAAATCACAGGCGGTAACACAAGAAACCGTTTTGCAATAAGCACAGCGGGTGGCGCTGGACTGCTGTCTTTGGCTTTACCTTTGGACTACAAACAAGAAAGACGTTATGTTTTGACGGTAACCGCTTCAGATCGAACTTTACATGACACTTGCCAAGTTCATATCAACATTACAGATGCTAACACTCACAGACCAGTTTTCCAAAGCGCGCATTATTCTGTTAGCGTTAATGAAGATCGGCCGCCTGGTAGCACTGTTGTTGTCATCAGCGCTACAGACGATGATGTTGGCGAGAACGCAAGAATTACATATTACCTTGACGACAATATACCTCAATTCCGAATAGACCCCGCCACAGGTGCGATCACTCTCCAAGCCGAACTAGATTATGAAGATCAAATGACTTACACATTAGCTATTACTGCTAAAGACAACGGAATTCCACAAAAATCGGACACTACTTACGTTGAAGTCAATGTCAACGACGTTAACGACAACGCACCTCAATTCTTAAGCCCACGGTATCAAGGTACAGTTACCGAGGATGCCCCACCTTTTACAAGCGTGTTGCAGATATCCGCTACGGATCGAGATGCACATGCTAACGGTAGAGTCCAGTACACCTTCCAAAATGGAGAAGACGGAGATGGTGACTTTACCATTGAGCCTACATCTGGTATTGTCCGAACTGTACGACGCTTGGACAGAGAAAGCGTTCCATTTTACGAACTCACTGCATATGCCGTAGATCGCGGGATCCCTCCTCAACGCACACCTGTCCACATCCAAGTAACTGTCCTAGATGTCAATGACAACGCCCCTGTCTTTCCCGCAGATGATTTTGAAGTTTTGGTGAAAGAAAATAGTGCTGTCGGTTCCGTCGTTGCACAAATCACTGCTACTGACCCAGACGAGGGCGCAAATGCTCAAATTATGTACCAGATTGTGGAAGGCAACATCCCCGAAATCTTTCAAATGGATATTTTTTCAGGCGAGCTCACCTCTCTTATCGACTTGGATTACGAGACCAAAAATGAATATGTCATTGTTGTCCAAGCCACCTCTGCTCCTCTAGTGAGCAGAGCCACCGTACGGATCAAGCTAGTCGACCAAAATGACAATTACCCAACTTTGCAAAACTTCCAGATCATTTTCAATAACTTTGTCTCGAACCGTCCCAATAGTTTTCCAAGTGGAGTGATTGGAAGAGTGCCAGCCCATGATCCAGATGTTTCAGACAGGCTTTACTTTAC